>HE671151.1:36630-58483 GCA_000313835.2 Heliconius melpomene melpomene | reverse complement strand
TCTCAATCGATTTAGCGGTCCAGTATGGGAGGACTTAATGCAGTGTTGGAAGCTATGACAAGGGCTGGTTTCTCTTTGAACGTAGTGAAGTGTTCCTTCTTTAGGACGAGGGTGGTGTACTTGGGGTTTGAAGTGGAGGCTAGTCAGGTCTCTATCTCCTCCGGAGACGTGTGATTAAGTTATGGCAGTTCGTCGGATTAGCTTCCTATTTCCGTCAGTTTTGAACCTATTGTTCTTCTCGAGGCTGAGGGGACTATTGAACAGCATTTTGACTTTTGCTGGTTTCCATTCATGGTGTGCTGGAGGATTTGTGGATGACTGCGTTGCTTGTAGGGTCGCGAAATCTCACTCAGGCATGGTTGAAGCTGGGCTGCATCTGATCCCTAAGGTAATGATGCCGTGCCATACGGTTCGTTTAGACGTGGCGGGTAGGCTCGGCAGTGAAACGATAAGAAAGAGTATATTTTCATTCTGACAGGCGCGTTCGCGAAGTGTGTTTTTTTGTTTCATGCGGCAGGCATTGACTCTTGGAGTAATCATGAGGTGACTTGTGGCTTTGTTTGGGGCTCCAACTCGCATCATTGCTGACCAGGAAAGATGTTTTACTGGTGGTGGTTTCACTAGTAGACATTGGTTGGCATCTCTTGGCGGCGGGTTTACCTCATGCTAAAAGGCAGGTAAGGCGCGTCAGGAGTGTGTTAAAGTCCATATTAACGGCGTTTGAGACTAGCGGTAATAGGTTGTAGCAAGTATCTGTAGGAGGGTACAACTCGTGATAAATTGTACGATAAACCGGGAGCTTTGAGCTTTTTATACTTGAAGTTGCGATACCGTTATCATTGATGTGTATCGGTGGTGTATATCATTGATGTGTATCATTGATGTGTGTCATTGATGTGTCATTAATTTGTCGTTGATGTGCGTCAATGGTGTGTATCTTTGATTTGTGTCTTTGATGTGTATCATTGATGTGTATCATTGATTTGTATCATTCATGTGTAGTAGTGAGGTATAGACTGACGTTGACATTGACGAAATTCGTTTAGTAGCATCAGACATTATTACGAAGTGTGCGGAATATGGTAGGTCCCGTTTTGATATGACAAACGAAAGTTAGTAAATTTTCTGTTAGCGTATTGTTAGAAAACGAAGAGAGAAATTAGGCAAAATTAGATTTGAAATTTAAAGTTCCATTTAAGGTTGTCGAAGTTTTGGAGTGTGATCGTTACACACTAAAAGCTGTAAATTATAAACGGCTTGTAACGTACAAATTTGCTTACGATATGTTGTGGAAAATGCCAGTAAGTCATGTACCCGACGAAATCAATGTGTAATTTATGATGTTGTTGATAATGATGGTGTTCAAGCTTAAGTAGTTGAAGAGACTCGAGTAAATGGTTCTATCGGTCGTAATGTGTTCGACCGTACCAGTAGTTATTTCGTAGTCGTAGCCCGGTAGAAATCGGTATCTCTTGGGGCAACTCAAGTAGTCCGTGGGTGCGCGGTGTGCGTTTAACTCTGGCGGAGGTCGTGGTCTGTAGAGACCGTAGCGTGTTGTCGCAGGTGTGACATACACGGGCTATCCACGCGGTGGATATGCGTATTGAGAGGTTTTCGACCGTACTGAGGTCGTGGTCTGTAGAGACCGTAGCGTGTTGTCGCAGAGGTGACGTACACGGGCGATCCACTCGATGGATATGCGTATTGAGATGTGAGAGAGCAATGTGATTGCTGTTCGGCTGGAGAGCCGTGGCGTTAGAGGTTTAGAAGGCTTTACTCGGAGGTTTCTGTTAAATTGGTTGTAACTTGTGGCTGAGGTAAAGTAAAGTAAAGTGAAGTTTTGGTTATGATGATGTCGATGGTACATGGCTGTGGTATTTGTGTATAGTGATTAGTTACAATTATGATCCAGATTAGTGTCAAGTTGTAGTGTCGAGGGTCAAGTTGTTCAGGTATAAGGTTCATGTATAAGGTTCAGGTCTAAGGTTCAGGTATAAGGTTCAGGTATAAGGTTCAGGTATAAGGTTCTGGTATACAATTACTAGTGTAATTACTAGTGTACGTGTATTACAATACTAGTGTACGGTGCTGGAAGTTGGTTGGTAAGGTTCTGGTGTAGGTTGGCCGAGCGGTACGAGGTACTGTTGTAGCTTTTTCTTCTAGGCTAACCAACACACGAGGACGTGTGCTAGCAGGATGGCCGTGTCGGAATTTGTAGTACTGAGGTGGTTCCGGAACGCCAGCGCCATTTGTTGGCGCTCGACAGAGTTAGTGTTATGCATTGGTATGGAAGGGGCGAGTCGAAGCGTGGCCGACGGACATCGACTCACTTTGTGTTTGGCGGTCGGCCGGTGCAGACGACACTGAAACTGTCCCGCGTTCCGTGCTGTGTATCTACCTACTGGGATAGCGGTAGCTGCTTTCTTGTGAATTGGTTACGGTGTTGTAATTAATTCGTAATATCACAAATTGTGTTTACTCATGCCAACATTATCCACGGAAGTCCACAGTAGACCGGTACTCAAATACTATGTGCGAGGGAGATCCACCCAACTCCGACATATTTATAATTAAATTACTCTTTTTGAGGTAGTTATGGTGAAGTGGCACGAGAGAGAGACTAGATGCGACGGTTCTGGATTTGATTCCCAATCCCTCCGAGTTCCCCTGAGGTCCTCTCGAGTTTTTTTAAACAATATGTTAATATCCTCAACAAACATTCATTGATAGATCAATATATATAGTTACGTAAAACAAACACAGAACCACTATACGCTGTTAAGTACTCTATACACCATTCGATACTTCCCTTCATCTGTTAATCACCATTGAATCGATACTCTCATGTAGTATTACCGAGAGCTACACTTCTAAACTTTCTACTGAACTTCCACCAATAACGATATATTAAGCTGCAAACTATTGTTCAGCTTACTTTATTATGGAAAACTTTGTTAGTGCTTTCAGACAAGACGGTTAGGTTTCAATATCTTTAGAACACTTTTTTTAGGTTCACGCTGTACCCGCTTTTAGGTACCCGCACAGCAGTATATGCAGAAGGAACCTGGGGACCTAGTTCCCTTTAAGACATTTCGATCTTCTATTTTTCTCCGAATTCTAGAGGCATTGAATGGGGGAACTCAATGCTGCGCTTTGTCTCGTTAGCAGAGCGAGGTAATGAAAATATTAACTATTTCGTTTTTTCGAGTGGGAATCGAACTCACACTCACAGCCTATTGCAGTCACATCCTTGTGCCGCTGCGCTACGACAGCCTCGAGATATTTTTTAAAGGTAAAGAAAATAAAATTTATATATAAAGCTTACATACATGCTAGTATAACATGAAGAAGTTATAAAATGTAAAAAGGAAAAGGTAGATAGATAGATATGAAATTGGTGTATATATAAATCATCGAAGCCTAAATCTAAACATGTCCGGTTGACAAAAAGGGTGATCCCACCAAATTTATAACCCACCTCCGGCCAAAGTGGGTTTACATACAAAGTAATAAACGATAAAATATTGTTAGTTATTTATTTTTCAATATAAAAATATTTATATATGCTTTCAATATATTAATTAGGTCTTGATTTATATGAAAATTTTAAAATTCCTTCATTCTGAGTTAATGAAATCAAATTTCTTTCTTATAACATAAATTTGAATCTTATAACCCCTTCTACGAATATAATTTATATTTTAAAATGAATGGCGTTGTGAATGGGTTAACAATAAAAAACGATATCCATCCATCAATTTGTTAGGTTGCTAGGTCAGATTGCCATTCGGAAATATTGGATGTGACAACCTTAGATCGCAACTTGTATTGTATTTTATTTGCTTAGAATATTCATAAAAAATATCATTTGAAAAGATACCTTTAAAAGATATATTCAATTACTCTAAGTTAAAAGTTTATATGCTTGCTCTGGTGCTAAAGTGCGCAGTTCAGATCTGACCCTCAATACGTAATGTCTCGAAAATTGAGATAAAAAATCAAATGATCAAATGTTTCCATATTTTGGCTCCGTCTCACTAACCTGAGATAGTAAAAGTACCTATATGGTTCATTACCGCACTGTGCCTCACTGCACCAAGAAAACGGTCTGCTATAATCTGTATAAAAGAAAGAAAAAACGCATGAAAGTTTGATAGATTTATTAAGCATTGCAAGCAATCATATTTCGATCCTGCTACGGTTTATAACATGCTTGAGACTACCATGGCGCAGCATCACAGCGTCTTTATAAGGTACAAAGGGTACGCACTGTCAGGACAACTCGTTTCCACTTTCTGATTGCCGATCTTTCTGATGACGAGTTGATTGGAACAGCTTAACTTAGGAATTTATCTAGTTACTAAAGAGAGCATTAATTCTTTGCCCGAGGGAGAATCGAACCCGCAACCGTCACGTTTATAGTCACACATGGCCTTAAGATCTTACTTAGAAACAATCTGAAAAGTTTCGCAAGAAGATGTTTATAATATCAATTAAAATGAACTGATTTACGCGTATATCACGATATAATGCGCTATTTCATACATCTTACCATTATAGTAACATAGCCCGTATGTTACACGTAATAAGACTCATATATGTATGTACGTGTACACATATAAGCAAGTATCTAAGGTTTATTAGAGATTTGCTAGGGCTGATAGAACGCATCCGATTAAAGTGATGATTCCATACAAAATAAGGCTGCTTTTACATTTAGTGCATTGTTTTTTTTTTTTTGAAATCTCTCTTTAGGATTTTCTTTCGCTTAGTAGTTTAATATAAAGACAGTTCCTAAATTTCCGCATTAATATTAAAGTCAAAATTAAAAAAATTAAAAAGCAGGGCAACACGACGTGTAATCATAATCATGCTTAAAATTTAAATAAACGATAATTTTTCATTAAGAGAAGCTGGTTTTAATTCTTACCAATCTCACATTTCATAAGCCTCCCACACTCAACATGCAATTTCTTTAAATTGGCTGGAATGTGGACAATGGTCTCCTAGGTCTCTTTACGTATCCTGTAACACAGGAAAAAGCGTGATGGTGCTTAACCTAAAGCCCAGTATGAAAACCACCTTCGAAGCCTGTTCTTAACAGAGTTAGGTGTATTAATACCTCAAAGATGAGCACTGAGATGTGTTTCCTTGTCTTGTTCTAAGCTTAGCTCTAGTACGCGATTAATGTTTGTAGCTAGTCTGTATGAAATGATGGAATATTACAATGCTTATACAATGTTAGATATTAATTTATGTTACGTATAAGGAATAAATTAATATAGTCTATTAATTTGATATTTTAATATCTTTTTTTAAGGCCATTTGGTGCAACGAGACGTTTTTGGCTGTATATGCTGTTTTGTTGCGAGTTTGATTCCTTCACTCTGTATCCCGCACACAGCAGGGTAGGCAGAGGGAACTTAGTGTTAAGACACTCCGTTCCCCACTTTTTGCCGAATTCTGGAGGCATTGCGTGTTGAGCGGCAGAACTCAACGCCGCGGTATTTTAATTTCCATGCTCTTAAAAATCAGTGAGAGACCGAAGAACTTTCTTTAGCTTCATTTTCTACCCGAATATGGGGAGCTGTAAACTTTTCTTAATTTTAGTAGAAATGATAAAGAAAACGATTTTCCATTTTCACGTCTTGTAATAACATAAGATAAGTATTATGCATAAGTCCATATATCTTAATTGCAAATTAAACGTGAAACATTGGATGTGATGATACGTGTTCCTTTGTACAATCTCCTGTAAAAAACCTGATGCTCGTTTCCCGGCCATTACCCGTAACGGGCAATCAGATAAAATTGTATACATAAGGATGCCATTGCCAATTTCGTATTTACATATATATTTACTTTCACTACAGCATTGTCTTAATAAAATTGCCTTTTTTTTAATTAATATTTTTTTCCTGAATTCTAATTAATATATACATATACAGTAGTTATCTAATGTATGTAATATATCAAAATTTTATACGTTACGTACGTTCTTTGGAAATGTATTAATTTATCTAAAAATATATTTTCTAAAAACTGTCTAGCATTAAAAATTTAATTAAAAACAAAAGTTACTTTAGTATTAACTGTTGTTCTTCTAGACTAGACTAGTAATTAAATCACATTGCAAAGAAAAAACCTAATGTTTTTATTTAAAATATTTTTAGTTTAAGATGCTTCAGAAAAGCTCCAGACGGTAATAATTACGAAATTGATGTTTTGAATTATTCCATCAAGGTTTGCTTTGAGTCTACTTAAGGGGTGTAGCCTCACTTCTTACAGTTGCTTACTAAGAAGCTTATTGTACTTGGCATTAGTCCTGGCTTTTATTGTCAGAGTCTGCCTTCAAACTCAACTTTCTCAACCTTGCATGGTCTGCAATATCTTCAGTGGTTTTCATGTTTTGCATCATAGCACCCATCACCTCCTTGGGTGTCCAGTTGAAGCAAATTTAAATCAGCCCACTTTTTTTGAAGTAAAAAATATTATGTGACTATGATTTTTCTAACTCTCTCTTTCTTTTAAAGAGCTTTTTTATTATTTTTGAACGATATGAGCGATTCTTGGTGAAATAAGTAATATATAATAAAAAGATAAAAATAGCTTAGAATAGCTTAACCACGTAAAAATGTTAATATAAACCTGTTCACGCGGTAACTCGCCCCAACCTCAGCAGTATTCAAAACCACAGTCTCAAAGCTAACCAGACAAAATTCACAGAGACCAGACCCTGGTTAAAATACAAACGTAAATGTAGCTTGTATCGTTTAATTCCAGACTAACCATCACTTCTGAGAGCAATTATTGTAATAAGATTTATGAATTCTCTTATTATACAATTCATGAAGTAGGGTTACTTTTGTTATGTTAAGAAATAGTTATTTACTAAAATATTGTTTATACTGATAGTCATTATCATTTTAAATGTGGAGTTCAACTCCGTGTTCTTGTATCTAAAACCATTGCCTCGTATTTAATACAAATGTTGTTTTTCTTATTAATAACAAATTGCAATTTCTCAAGAATTCGTTGGTAAGTGGAAAACGGAAGTGTCTCAATGCGAACGTGTTTTAACACTAGGTCCCCAGGTTCCCTCTGTCTACCCTACTACATATAGGAAGCAGCATGAAGCTCCGGTCAACACCAGATCTTTAACATTTCCCAAGTATGTAGATGATATTCTAACATTTATTTATTTATTTATTTATTTATTAGATTTAGATTTAGATTTTCGCGATTATAACATTATTTAAATGAAACCTGACCAGGGACTAAATGTTGGGTTTCCAAAAATATGAAAACCAGACATGTTTATCTCGCTAAAACAGGAAACTCAAAATTATTTCTTCTAAAGGGAGAAATAATTTTCTTCAAATGTTTCTAATTATTTTGGTCTACTTAGTGAGTGAATAACAATTTAAAATATTATTTTATATTACATTCGTCTAAAACTTGCATTTTTTTATTAATTTTGATAATCAACAAAAAAAAAATTTTTTACATTTACTTCAACAAATGTGCTGAAAAAAAATGCGAGACGGACTCGCGCAACGAAGCCGTACTAATTTCAGGATTATAGGTCAATGGGAAGTCCAACTTATAAAAGTTGACAAACTTAAGTTTCTCTCAATTTGTATAAAATGAACTACAAATATAAGTTTGTATTGATTTCTTTACATGAAATGCCTATACATTTTCACTAATCGTATTTTGAGAACGAGGATATACTTTTCAGTTACAAATAAAAACATATATAACTCACTCCTGTACATCCTCATCACAGTTCATATAAATTGACTACAGGACCATTAGTTTGTGACATTATTATGTTAAACTCTTCAACCGCAATAATATCGCGCCCACCATTTTATAACCAAAAACTATAGATAAATACGTTAACCGCGAAATATTTCACGGAACGCGCGGGATTTAGTTTTCCATTTGCTACTTTCTACCTAAAATATATGTGAACAGAATAAACTGGGACGTACTCGTATGTTGTCAGTAAATCCGCTTTAGTCGCAACCAACTTTATAATTTTGGTTTTCACGCTGTCACGCCCTCGTGGCTCGTGGCTCGTGGCTGCTGGGTGGAGCCAGGCGTCGTAGATAGCACGGGAGTTGTCAGTTTTAATACTATGTCAGATGGTTTTGTTTATATATTTTTGGTAAATTTTATTGATGTAAATATTTGGAGAGATCGTCAGGTATCGGCACAGTATCTCAACTGTACGCGTAGTAGGTTAGATTCCCTACTAAGAACACGTGATAGCTTAAAATTGAACGGTTTGTGGGGAACGGAGTGTCTCAAGTTCTTTCCTGGGGATTTGCGTGAAGTTTAAAAGTATACATATTTAAGCTATTCCCACACATCAGTGCCGTATTTAATCACAATTTTTAGGCAATGATAAAATGCTTGTAAAACTATAGTAATAAGACTGCTGTTGACGTATAATTAATGAAAATTTATTGTTGTGGGTTCGATTCTCAACGAAATAAAATATTTAATATTTTCAAAAAAATAAGACAGTCCCAACACATCCAATATAGATAGACTAACTAGATCTAGAACTGATTCGAATATTATTATAGCTAGAACCCTTCACAACGTTTATACTCCCACCACTAAATAAAATAGACGGATCGGGGAGAGTGGAGAGATCTTTATATTCTTTATGTGTACGCATCAGTGCAGGAAATGCATTTATACGATTGAATAAAACAGCAAAGTGAACATGGGACATGAATAAATGTAAATTGCTGTATTGATACCAAAAAACTTATTCAGTTCAAATTAAAAAAATGCTGTGACAGCTGAGTTTTTTTGATAGTTTTTATATACACTACTAGTGGACCCGAACGCGGCTACGCCCGCTTGAACTATAAGAATATTTATTAAATATATTTATGAAATTATTTACAGTTTTCAATAGAGAGATACGTTAAGCAAGCTTATTTTGAGTGACGTTTTCTAACAACAAACTTTGCAAATGGTTGCTTAGCAACGACAGTTGTTATTAACATAGCGGAATAAATTTAATGTCAAATTAATAAATATTTTAATATATTGGTATATATCGAAAATATTACAAATATGAGAAAAAAAAGTATCCTATGTTCATCCCGGGACCCTTAAGTATCTTTATATGAGTATTTTATCACAATTAATTTAGCGGTTTGACCCTGATTGCGTAAAAGACAGACAGACAGACAGACAGAATTACTTTCGAATTTATGATATAGGTGTAGGTGTATGTTCATTCTACTCGTATATATCTGCGTAAAGCGTTACATCTGCTGGCACCTTCTACTGTAAAAAATCTCTCCCTACCTGTGTGCGGTACTTAACTCTGCGCTTAATTTCCTTACTAGGCAAGGAAAAAATATTTCATTCAGAGCGGGAATCGAACCCACAATTGTCGCGTACCACAACGAATTCATTCTCCACTTACGAATTTTTCTTGTAAATGGAAAAAATATAACTCAAAATTACAATATTTACTTCTTAAATATTTCAAACACAACAAAAGATGTTTACGAATTCGCATTTTAATTTACAATTAATTTTGCGTTGTTGAGGAAAAATTTATTCGTAAGGCAAATTACGTTCAGGATTTACATCAGCACCGGCTGGTAGTAAAACATCACTTTATTTCCACATTATTATATCTGTTTTTGTTGAATTTTTACTTTATGCTTATAATTTAATGTTCATTTGATATATTTTTTTAGATAAACATTGCGTGTTTAGTGATGGAGTCTCTCTACTCTCTCTCTTAATATAATATTTTTAATTAGCGATTTTTCATTAGTTTTTTTTCTAATTTGTTTCAAAATTCATATATTACAATAGCTAATTAATAAGTAGTAAGAAAAGTAAAACAAATAAATTATTTTTAACAAAAAGAAAAACCGACTTCTAACAACGAACTAAAAAGTGAAAAATAATTTTACAAAGATTTTATAATTTTGAAATCGGTGCCAAGTAAAACAAACAGGCTTAGTAATTAGATATTGTAGTAAAGGTGTTGTAGCAGTAGTTTGACACCGACTTCAAAATTATAAAATCTTTGTAAAATTATGTTTCTGTATTATGTGTCTCAATAAGTTCCCTCTACCTATCAGTAGTGTCTTGTAAAAAAAAATTACCAACCCATTTACCCTTTTTTTTAAACTTATAATAATATCCAAAAAAAAACAGTACAAACGAACTAAATACAAGCAATTTGTATTTAGTGAGAGCAGCGTTTCCCCAGCCGCCGCACTTTAAACCACTTTCGCGTGATCTGCGGTAAGTTATGAATTTTTCATACAAACACACACGTTATATATGTAGGTATATGCGCGCGTGATAATGTGGCATTGTTTTTGGACATATACTACACTCTCGTTGACGAGTGTCTATTGGATACTGATTTTAGAATAAACTATAACATTTTTTTGCTTCACGCTGTATCCCGCATTTACCAGGGGAGGCTCCTGCCTGCAGGGGAGGGGAACTTAAAACCCAGTGTTGGAGCACTCCGTTCCCATTAAGACACTTCCGTTTCTCAATTTTCGTCGAATTCTGGAGCCATTTTGTGTTGAATGGTGGAACTTTACGCCGTACTTTGTCTCTTTACAGGAACGAGGAAGTGAAAATATTTCATTGCCTCGAGTAGGAATCGAACCCACAATCTCACGTATGCAGACGCACACTTGTCCCCCTGCGCCTGGCCTCAATATATTACGTATAATATACATAAATTGATAAGCACCCCTCCTTTACATCACGCAATCGGTTAAAAATAGCTTCATAATTTTTTCTCAAAGCAGGGTGAGGCAGAAATTTGGAAGATTTGGAATCAAACCTGCAACTCCCCTCTATATTAAGTAGTAATAATAATTTTCTATATAAATCGCTATTTGATAGATTTAAAAAATACTTTGCATTTTAAAATAAGCAATTCTAATATGAATTTTTAGTTCCACTGTGTCGGTAGTTACACACGAAACATCATAAACTATGTTAAACGTGCACTCGGTAAATTAATCATTTAAAAAGGCATCTATTGCTTTGAAAAACGTGAATAAGGTGCATTTACTTCTGAGTTTTATTTTAATAATTGTAATAGCTCTGGCAATTTAATATTTTTTTGCTTCACAATTTTTTTACATTTTTTTAGCTTTGTAGGCAAAGAGAATTTAGTTTTAAGACACTCCGTCTCAACTTTCCGCCAAATTTTCGAGACACTGCGTATTAATTGGCGCAACTCAACACAAATTGAAATGTGAAATGAAAACATTAAATACTAGGTACTCAAACGTGAGTTAGACCTTCTTTAATTAATTGTCATATAATGTTCAAAATATAAAAAATCTTTATAGAAATTGTAGCCTGTTTTTTATTCTGATATATAAGCTATGCTGCAAAGTTTCATCTAAATCTGTACAGTATTTTTTGCGTGAAAGTGAAACAAACATCCATTCTCACAAGCTTTCGCATTTATAATATTGGTAAGATTTTATTTCCCCCAATTGGAACTCGAATCCACAACTATTGCATTCACAGTGTTACATAATACGCTTCAATATGAAATCTTGTACCAAGAGGTTTCAATGAAATTAGTATTAAATACACACAAATTGACGAATTAATTTCAGAGCATTGAATTCCACCACTCAAAACGCCAAATTTCAAAACATCTATGGTAAAGAACGAAGTGCCTTAACATTAAGTTTTCTCGCCCTATCCTGCTGCATGCGGGATACAGCGTGAAGCTACAAAAAAAATAAAAAACAAACAAACGGAAAACTATAACCGACTAGTGTAGAATATAATGTGGATACGTGGAGTAAATGGCAACTCAGTTGTAATACTCGGTAGTGTTATGAAGTTTTTAATTGCTTTTTTATGTTTTCGTTGACTCGCCTCTCCTGTTGCAATTTCATTAATAGACAATTATATTGCAGTTAACACTATCATAAAATTTGCTATAAAATAATAGTAATATTTATTTTACAGTTATGGGTTCGTTTTTCATTCGGAGGAACGAATTTCACGTTGAGTTACGTCAATCAACACGCCTTGAATATTGGACGGCAAGCGGGAAACGGAGTATTTTAACATTAGGTTCCATCTACCTTCCTTTCTGTTTATTAATTCTTCTTAATTTTGAAAAAAACGTGAAGCTATTAAATAGAAACTATAAAAAGAACACAATGACTGGACAAATATTTTTTTTTTATAAAGACAATCTGAATATGGATTCATACAAAACAAAAATAATTATCAGTCTAGTATCGACTAAACTGGTCCAATTATATAAATAGTAATTTACAAAATTATTTTCCATCATGACGCTACAAAAAAATACTAAATTAATCATTGAAAAATTTATGAAGAAAACTGCATTAAAACTTTAGAGAGAGTAACTCTACTACGATTTTTCATAGAGACAGATTAACGTAAACTTTGAAAGGCTTAATGCACTAAGATTATTATGCTCGAAAGATAAATAGTGTGGATGTGGAGAGTCATCAGGTTATTCATAAATTCAAATTCAAAATTTCTACAATAACTTTTTATTTAACTATAATTTGAATTTTGCTGAAATTGATTTAGATTATTAAGTTATTGAGATATATTTAATTATTAACGTAGTTTTAGATTATAATATAGTGTTTCACCACTCAACAGGCAATGCCTCAAGAATTCAACGAAAAGTGAAGACTGGAAATTTCTTAGTGGGTCTGGTTTCTAAACGTCATGTGAAGTCCATGCAAACGAAATTGTGAATGAAAATTAATAAAATAAAATATACAATAGACATTAGTCAATGGAGGCCAGTCGTGGCACAGAAGCACAAGCTTTCAACTGTGAACGTTATACTCGTAGGTTCTGGTTTCAAAAAACTTTTTACAACACTTTAATTATATGTAATTGATTAATTATAAATATTCTTTTAACATTTGACTACAACGGTTTTTACCGTCCTATTGTACCCATAATTTACAAAATAATTCCAAACCTTTTCCTAATCAAAGAGATCAGTTGCTAGTTTAATTATTATGGAAAATATACATTTTAATAAAATAAAAATAATTTTCATAAAAATTCCAAAAACTTAAGGAATTGTAAGCCACAATATTGTTTCATTAAAAAAACCGTTTAAAAACGACTGTCTTCGACTTTGACTTTTTTTTCAAGCTAAAGTAGAGCCTCTACAATCAACAACAGGCAAACATATTCAAAGCTATATCCTTATTATAGCATCGCGTACAGTCTGCCACGACCTAAGTAAGCTTCCAGGTGAGAACTATATGATTACAACTCACAACACAATCGTTTACACCTGAACAAAGCTGTATTACTTGCTACTGTTACAACTGTTGGCTTGGAAATAATAATTATGTTATACTAGTTTCGGTATTTGACTTCGATTATAATAATTAAGTATTAATAAGATTTTTTTGAAGATATCTATAGCATGATTTTCCACTTTCTGACAGTGTTAAGTTGCGGAACTCAACGCCGCTTTTTTACTTCATATTGATTTTGCAGAAATACTGGTTAGGCTAGAGATAAAAGATTTTATTTTACTTACGTCTATTTCCATCTTTAAAATAACATTTTTTAATTTTTTATACGATTTTAGAAATTTAGATATTTAAAGACTTAATTATCTCTTAACTTGACTACTAAATCCATTCTAATAAATAATAAATATATACCTTTTCCCCAAAAACAATTTCAATCTACGACTATCACATACAACCAAACACATTTAGAATGCATTACAATTGTATATCATTGCTAGTTTCCTTTCTACTACTTGGAGTGAGTTAAGTTTTCATATGACTTTACTGTTCTTTGTGTATCAAGAAGTTAGTTCTTGTAATACACTGACAGGCATTTGAAACTTCTAACAATCGTTATGTATTAGTTTTAGTTTGTTTTAAAGTCCTCGTAACGCAGGGACGTAAGCACGCTATTTATAAACGCAACGGTAGTGAGTTCGATTCCCACTTTGGGGAATAAAATATCTTATATTTTCATTTCGTCGCTCTGGTAACTGTGTTGAACTGAAGGGTCTTAATTAGAGAATGGTTTGATCTAAGTACCCAGGTTCCCTTTGCTTACCCAGCTACGTATGAGATACTGCACGATGCTAAAAAAAATAACCATTAGTTTAGCGACGTCGTACAGCAACCCAGTGTCTGGCTGTATACCCTTAATTACCTTTTAATCGAATAACGTGGAAAAATCTAAACCTTACAAAATTATATTATTCAATCAATATTAAGTATTATATAATTATATTGTAAGAAACTATTGGAAATATTAAATAAAGTGGGAAAGGTAATGAATTAAAACAAGGCTTCAAATAATTATTAAACAACCAAAGGGAATTATTTAGCAGTCTAATAACAATATCTGATTCTAAAGAATCCATCGGGCAGAGTGACGTTAGCGATCCTTTTCTTTCGGTCGTCGTTGACAGCCCATAAAAGTGCCAGCCAGTAATTAGAGTCGTCCTTATATAACCTCTATGGTCAATATTTCTAATTATTTCTAACAATATAGTATTTAACTTCCATGGATGTATTTGTATTTACAATAAAAAAAATGTAAAATTATTGTAAATATACAATTTCTAAGGGTAATGTTGATTTACTGCCTTTCGCTTAATATAATTTTTCATTAATCAACGTGCTGTTATCATGTACGTAGTAATAAAAAGTTATGAGGGCGTGAACGAAGTCCAATCAACTGTATCATATCTATCGGTGCAGCTTCTAAAAGGGTTAATTTTATACTTAGTAAGTATCGTTCTCTCAAAATATTTTTATCACGCTGTATCACGCATATAATACAGTAGGTGAGATTTTACCTACCAAGTAGTAATACGCCTACTTCTACTTTCAGAATTCAACGGAAAGTGGGGAACGGAGAGTTTTAACACTCGATTCCCTCTGCCTACCCTGCTGTGTGCGGGATACAGCGGGAAGCTAATTTTTAGTAATATATTTTTTCTAGTCTGATGGTATATCCTACATATAGACAGAATAGACAAACGGAACCTGAGAAATTTTTAAGACACTTTAGTTTCCCATTTTCCATTGAATCCTGAGAATAGAAGTAGGCGGAAGCCATCTATGCTTCCAGATACTTTGCGTGTTTTTGCCGACGGAACTTAACGCCGCTAGGTCGTATCATATAAATCGAACTCACATCCATCAAATTAATAATCAAGTTAATTAAATGATATTCACAATAGGCAAGTATCTTACTAGCTCACCTAGTACAAGACTACTACAAACAAATTAACACTTCAAGTACATAGCAAGTCTCTGTTTAGTTCTAACAGCTTATTATTAAATAGTACGATATTAATGTTTATATTATATTATAAACGTCTTTGATATTATAATAGAAGGATGCCTTTCCAGCCATCGATCCTAGTACGAGCGAAGAACGAAATTTTAGAATGTAATTTAAATGGAATTTCATATAAAGATAGTTTTCTGATGAAATATTCTCTACATATATGTTTATTATATGTACATATATCAAACAATATCGAAGCCTTATTGAAAGGAAGTTATTGTTTCAAAGTTGTTCAGAGATTGTCATACAAAGACGGAATGACTGTTTGTTGAAATAATGTGAATACGTGTATACTATTCACATTAGGTATGACTTTATTTCGTTAGTTAATTGTGTATTTATATATAAATATATAAATGGATACATACATATAAAATACTAGCGACCCATCCGCGGCGTCGCCTGCGTGAACTATGTTATTATTAATTTCTGTCTCCATGACTACGTCCTAGTGACGTCTGTGCAAAATTTGACACCCCTAGCAATTGTAGTAACGAAGTTTCATACAAACTTTCAACCCCTAAAACGACCCCTTAGAAGTCGAATATTGTAAATTCCGGTCTTAGCAAGCACCTATGTCCTATAAGTAAGTCCTATGCAAAATTTGAGATTCCTAGCACTTGTAGTTTCTGAGATTTCGTGATGAGTGAGTGACCTTTCGATTTTATATATATAGATAAATGGATACATACATATAAAATATTAAAATAAATTATAAGCAAAAAATCATTTTTAGAAAAAGCTTTTATTTAAACGCTTTAAAAAGGAGAAAATAAAATTTGTCTTTTAAATTTTTACTATCAACTCATAACCTCACTGTACACAATTTATATGATCATAAAAGTTTGTCGCGCGATTTACTTGTGTAACTAAACTAGTGCTAATTTAATTATGTAAAATCTGCTAAGTTTCAATTTTTAAAGTTTCAATTTAATTAAATATTGATTAACGCGACAAGCTTTTATCTCCTTTCTAAAGCGTTTAAATAAAAGCTTTTTCTAAAAATGATTTTTTGCTTATAATTTATTTTTTACTTTTTAGTTACCACTGGCTAGGTTTCTCACACTAGAGACATGTACCACGATTCCTCTTCTATGGTTAGGAATGCTGTTGGCGACACTAGACCCTTCCCGATTACAGTGGGGGTTCACCAGGGCTCGACTCTTAGTCCGATTTTATTCAATGTAGTGCAGCCTCCATGGCTGATGATGTATGCCGACGACATAGCATTCATTGACGAGAACCGTTCAGTCATTCAGTGAACCTCTGGAAGGGTACGCTTGAGAACGGCGGTCTTAAACTAAATGTGTCGAAGACCGAGTACATGGCCTGCGGGAGCCCGGACTCAAGCACGATCCTTATAGGTCCTGAGCCAGCCGTTAAGTCAGAAAAGTTCAGGTACCTTGGATCCGATTATCCGATTATGCACGAGTGTGGAGGCATCGATCACGATGTCCATGGCCGGATAAGCTGCTGCCTGGGCCAAATGGTCCCGCCACCGGTCACTGGTGTGGTCTGTGACCGAAGAAAACCGCCAAGCTCAAGGGACTGATATACAACAGCATCATACGACCGGTTCTTTTATACGGCAGCGAATGTTGGCCAGCACTATCTCGGCACACTCAGGAGCTTCACGTCATGGAAATGAAGATGCTGAGGTGGATGTGCGGCGTAACGCGGTCTGACCGCATACGCAACACATTCGTTCGAGGTAGTCTTGGGGTCCGTGACGTAGCGGATAAGCTCCAAGAGCGCTGCCTGAGATGGTTTGGCCACGTTACGCGCCGGTCTAAGAACTATGTGGGATGCATGTGCCTTGCTATATCAGTTCCTGGAGTGAGACCTCCTGGACGCCCAAGTAAGCGCTGGTTGGATATCATGATGCCGGATATGAGAGCCAATGGTCTAACCACCGAGGACGCAAAAGACCGCGCAAAGTGGAGTAGGTTGAGTAGGAAGGCAGACTCTGGCAATAGCCGGGATTAATGCCAGGAGGAAGAAGGTTTCTCACACTAGATGTCATATTATTTTTCTAATTATTCTCGGCAAACCCTTTCATTTGATACCCGTATTGCAAATGTGCATAAATAATAACTATTCCGCCATCTTAGACGTTCCGCCATATTGGATTTAGAAAAACGTCACATTTTTCGAGTTACTCTCAACGAGCCCTTTCAATAGATATCCATATTGTAGACGTAGACTAAAATTAACTATTCGGCTATCTTGGATGGTCAGCCATATTGGATTTAGAATGACGTTAGATTATTTTTCGAGTTGCTCTCAATGAGCCCTTTCATTTGATATCCAAATTGCAGAATTACAAAAATAATAACTATTCGTTCATCTTGGATGGTCCCCCATATTGGATTTAGAATGACATCACATTATTTTTCGAGTTGCTCTCAACGAGTCCTTTTATTTGATACCCATATTGTAGAAGTACATTAAAAATAACTATTCTGCCATCTTGCATGGTCCGCCATATTACATTTAGAATGACGTCATATATTTTATCATGCATTGTCATCCAAAGTAAGCGTGTATACAAAATTTCAGCTCAATCGGTTGACGATATCTACTTCAAAATTGAGCTCCAAGATTTCACCCGAACCCACATACATACATTGCAAGTTAAATAAAAGCTTTTAAAAAAATACAACTTATGTTTAAACATACAAGAAATGCAAACCTCATCTATTATTTCTTTGTATTAAATAACATAAACCACTTTAAAATATTTTTTAAAAAATCCTGAAACATACTCTATTATTTACAAGTGTTGCAATTGAAATAGATTTACCGTTAAAAGTGTTATTATTCTAGAGAAACCGAGTGGCCATTATTCATTTTGCTTAGTACTTCGTTCACGTAGCTATGTTATAATTTAGAAAAATGTGATCGTATTTTTTTATTAAGTAAATATAAGTTTATACTGGTTTTTGTAGTTTTTGGGACGGCTTCTTAGAGGGAGGTTAAAGGATGATTGTGGGTTCCATTCTCACTCGGAAAAACGAATTATTTATATCTATGTCTTTTATGTTTTTGCTAACGAGGCAAACTGCGGCGTTGAGTTCAGCCACTCAATACACAATACCTCCAGAGTTCAGCGTAAAATGGAGAACGGCAAAAGATTCCCAGATTCCCCAAGTTGTACAGAAAACAGCGTGAAAATAAAAAAAAATCTAAAATTAGATTTCAAGTTTAGTATATTGTTCTAAACTAATTAGAAAATAATCAACATTCAATGTGGTTTCCTTAAACTAGATTCCTGCCTAACCCGTTATACTAACACAGGTACAAAAAAATAAGAAAATATAAGAAAAACCATTCAATACATGATTTATCTACCCCAATACCCCAATACCCCAAAAAATGTCTTAGAATTTTGACTTCGTATATTTTTAGAAGAAATGGGTAGAGTCGTCAAACTCTAGTACATTGTTGTGACCAATAAATATCAACAGACCGACACTTTAATGGGTCGCTCGCTATAGAGAAATAGCTAAGCTTGAACGTTGCGAAATTAAAACTTGCCTTACGAAACATAAATCAGTGGCACCTCATTTACGTTTTGTGTATAATTCAAAAAGCTTTCGTTTTACAAACGTTATGACGTGATTTTGCCTTTTCCGTTTTTTTTTGTATTTTTTCGCCTTTTATTTGTTTTTTTTTTCATCCCGCATGTAGCAGGGTAGATTGAGGGTCTAGTGTTAGGACACTCCGCTCTCCACTTTCGATTGAATTCTGGATTGATATTACGTATTGAGTAGCGCAATTCAATGTCGCACTTTGCCTCGTTATCAAGGCGAGGAAATCAAAATATTAAATATTTTTTCACTTCGAGTGGGAATCGAACCCACAAAACCTATTGCGCTTAAAATCGCACCGCATTTACCTCGATGACGGATCGAAGAAATGAAAATAACAAACAATTAATTTCCTGAAGTTTAAATTCCCGGAGAGGAAATCGAACTTACAACTATTGCGGTTATAGTCAGTTGTTTTCCGGCCTCGTACTTCACGCTACTAAAATATATTTACATGCGTAAAATCAATAACGAAAGTATTAAAAAATAGCACAGTACTAATTAGAATTCAAAAGACCGAGCCCATACAAAGTGAAGGAATATTATAAAATGTTGCAAACGTCTCATAAATAGTATAGAAATATCGCTTAATTAGTGTTTTTTTAACTAATTTAAAAAATAAATTAAACGCCCGTTAACGTCCAAATAACTTCTCGGTTAATTACATTTAACTTGACTTTATTCTAACGAGTGGTTTTTTTTTTGTTTTGTTTTTTTTTTACTTTACGCTGTATCCCGTACATAGCAAGGGAGCAGGGTAACCTAATGTTTAGGCACTCTGTTCTCTTTAAGACATTTTTGGTTAGGTTTTATTTAATAGTATAGAAAATACATATTATTGTTATTTTGCATACTTCGCACAATTCGAAACTGTGAATTTAAAACAAAAAAATCAAAAATAATTCTTATTTACATTACTAAATTTTATGCATCCCATCAGAATTTAAACGAGAAACTGCATTAAAAAAACATAACCCATTAATTCAAAACATTCTCTTACACACATACATAAGTAATATTGTATTCATATCCATCTCCAGAACTATGCAGCTGAACAAACGACAGTGACATTCTTCTTCACAACCCTCGAGCTTCAGGGTTAAAAAAAAATCTCCAAGTAATATATTCGGAGAGGGAAACGTAAAAATAATAATATTTTACTTCCAATGCTGAAAGTGAGGCGCGCGGTATCATCCCGGCCGATGGGTGACGATTTACGGCCTCTTAATATCGAGGCAGCCTTTCAGTACCGCCTGAGGGTTTAATTTAATATGTCGGTAAAACTGTACAGGCGTTAAGAGATTGGAATTCAAGTATTTAGTACTTAGTGGGTGTATTTTATATACTATCTATGTATACTTATAGAAGGGCAGGGACAGTGGCAGTGGGTTCGATGCTCACTCGCTCTGGTGTAGAGGCAAAGTTCGTCGTTCAGTTCCAAAACTCGGGAACCGATGTCGCGCTTTAACTGATCTAAGGGGAGAAACGAAAATAGTTTATATTTACTTATTATGTACCCCCCCCCCCCCCCCACTATAAGACAGAGATTTAAATATACAATCACCTTCAATTAGTCACATAACAATTGCGTCATATATTTGTATTTCATTTTAATATTTAACAAGTAAAAATTTATCACAATCGATAATCGAATCCCCTATAACGCTAGTCAAAACGTATTCCCTTCATGCGTCGTACAAAGACTCTATATATATATCTAATTAAAATAATGAGAAACGCTAGCTAAGCTCATAATCTAGATATTGTGGATACGAGTGTGCGCCTCCGTACATTGTTATATATATAGACGAACATTGTAATTATGTTCCTTTTCATAACATTCAGTATAATAATAAGATACTGTATTAAATGAAAGATAAATAAATTTATTCTTTTTTTTAAATGATAATTCACTGTAAAGGCGATGGTTGTGCCTCTCCTGGGCAAATGATATTTCTGATATTTTGGTTTACTTGCTCTGGTAACCAGGCAAGCAGGCGCTTTATATTCATTTTAGCTTGACCTACCATTACCTTACCTTACCTTCATTCCATCTTGAGAAAAATGGTCTGTACAGACAGGCAGACGAACAGACAGACCTAGACATTCACACAGATAGGTTAACTTTGTTGTCCAACTGAAAAAAAGGACCATAATTACCGATTTTTTTTCCGAAGTACGGAATCTTCAAAGAGATAATTAATATTCAGTTGACTATTTGTTCTCATGATATTTATAATTTATATAATTTCTACTGCCCAGTAATGAAAAGCTGCACCTGGTGAATGACAAACATTTCTATTTGAAATACGAGTACTCAGTTCTTAGACTTCTTGGGGAGATTTCGATAAATGTGGATGACTAAAATGAATTATTTTACTGATATTTTCCTGCTTTTTTCTACTTTCACTATTTTTTTTGTATTATGTTTTTACTCCATTCTTCACCCCTTCCTTTCGCTCCAATCGTTCTTTAGTTTCTGCTTTCTTGGAATATATTACATGGTAAATGAAACTCACCTTCAATCATAAAAGACAGAATTTCACTGTATAAATTTACTTCGTAGCTTTAAAATGTATAGTATAGGAATAAACATTTTATTTTTTTTAGCACTTTGCGTTCCGCTCATACTCGTAGCAGTGTAGGCAGTGAGAAGCTAACGTTATAACACTTCTTCAAAACACTTCTTTCTCACTCTCCGCCGAAAAGTTAAAATAATTTGGATTCTGAGTGGAAATTGAACCCACACCCATCACGTTTACAGTTATATGCACTCAATGCATAATATACTGAATACGTACAAAATACTTGCCAGAGCACCATCTTAGGCCCCAATTCTATGGCTCCTTTAACGGTCCTTTCACAAGAGTTGAAAGTCCTCGATTGGT
>HE671151.1:0-29419 GCA_000313835.2 Heliconius melpomene melpomene | reverse complement strand
AAAAAAAAAAACTTTCTTAAAATAAAAAAGGCACGGGCAACTATGAGCCCGTGGATGTAGTTTTTTAAAATAAAAAAAAAAAAAAATATACGTCTCTGATGACCCAATAGTTCCTGACATACTTGCTTTGAAAAACACCAAAGTTATCTTTTAAGTCATTTAATTAAAAAAAACTTTAGAAAACTCAAAAAAGAAAAATTCTAGAGAACTGAATCTTTTATATACGAAAAAAGGCCAACAGTCCCACATTGCTCTTTTCTATCATACGAAACACTCATTGTTTTCACAAAATGAAATAAATAAACGAAAATTCGGCCAGGGACCACTATTGAGCCGAGCTAAAAACCGACAATTTTGTGTAACACCCTGTATTCAATGACTGACACGAACTGCCCTGGCCCTCCGTAATTTTCCTGCCTTGTTTTATCTGGACGAACAATGGAACTCATTTTGGGGGCCACAATTATTTTCATTTCTAGCAATCCAACAAAATATACGTCATTAAAATCTCTTGGGCGGATAGAAGTATTTGTGGGGATCCAGAGGTCAGTAATGGGATGATGAAATATAAAGTATCCCTTCAGATAAACAAACTACCGGATATTTTTCACTCAAGCTTAGTTTAGTTATTATTTTGTCAGCGTAATGGAGGAATGCTTGAGATAACGCACATGTGTGGGAGGTTTAATTTAAACGTTAAATTATAAAATATACCCCCACGATTTGTATTTTTTTCAGCATAACGGTATATCCCGCTTGTAGAAAAATAAACAGAGGAAGCTTAGTGTTAAGACACTCCGTTCCTTACTTTCCACCATTTTTTTGAGGCGGAACTCAACGCCGCGAACCCACGAACTGTTGCACATACTTTACAGTCACACGGTTGTACCTCTGATGCCACGATTTAAAAAAATAATACTATTATCATAAATTTCTTTAACCATACTATTGCTTTTATTACACTTATATTCCAAAACTAGTGAAACAGAATGACTTATCACCAAGCAGTGAACAATCTGATCCAAAAAATGTGAAAATTAGATAAAAAAAAACAATACTAGAACCAATGAATGTGTTGAGACCTTCGACTTTACAAGCCTAATAGATAATGAGCTCAATATTCGTGTATCGAACAGCACCAGCGACCCCTCATCTTAATCACAGCCTATTACCTATTTCGGGCGAATTAATCGAGAGGGTCCATCGGCAATCTTCTCATTCGGACCACGTAGCAATTAGTGGATTCTGTGCTGGTTTCCATTGTAATCGTCCGAAAGCCACAGTTTCAGGTTACAGGGTTATTTATAATAGAGCTGATTTTGAGGTGATTTGTTGAATATTTTAATAAAATTAAATCAACTTGACGCTGTACCCGCACACAGCAGAGTAGACAGAGGGAACCTCATGTCTTTGTGTTTTTAGATTGGCTCTGTCTGGGTACCCTGCTATTTGCGAGATACGCCGTGTAGCTAAAAAGGATATCAACCAAGAGTTTAAAAATATTTACATATATAAAATTCAAAACGAACACATCAATAGGAAATATAGAGAATAAAATGGACTACAAGAGTATGTAGAATTGTTGAAAAAAAATGCTTATTCAAAATACCCTTTCACTAACATCATGTTTTGGTGGAGCTTCAACTTGTTTTTTTCTATTTTCTGCTCGCTCGACTCAAGACGTCTGAATTCAAAAGCAGCACTAGTGAAGCCTTTTTATGAACATAAGAGTCTCTGTTATCAAAAATACATGGATATTTCGTCAAATATTTGGCCGTACATAGAGTTTTTTTGTTATCTTTTTACAACCTTATTTTTAATTCCATTACAAATAAATAAATATTACTATGTTCCTATACACAACAGATTGTTCATTGTTTGGTTATAAACCCCATCGACAAGTATACACTATATCTATATATATAAAATTGAAAAGTCTTGAATTGAAAGTGAAAGAGAAAGTAAAATTTGCAATATTCGACTTCTAAGGGATTGTTTTTGGGGTTGAAAGTTTGTATGAAACTTCGTTACTACAAATGCTGGGAGTCTCAAATTTTGCATGGACGTCACTTATAGGACGTAGGTACTCATGGAGACAGACATTAATAATAACGTAGTTCACGCAGACGAAGCCGCGGGCGGGCCGCTAGTTATATATAAACACATTACCCCTATTCATCGTGCAGTCGGTTAAAAACATATAATAATGGATACAGAACCAGTATAATCCAGAACGCACCGGTGCGGACCGGCTACAACCGGTTCCGCCGGCCATTCGGCCCGATTTGTTGCGTGTCAATTGTTTTTGTAGTTGCACGCGCGTGGAATGTTAAGCGACGAAAAGGCGCTTGTGTAGCTTTTTGAATGTCATAGTCTTGCCGCTTATCGGCTGTAACTTGTATATAGGGTGTTGTCTTTAATGATAACTTTCCAACTATGTATAGATACACCTTACGAATAGATGTAGCTTTGTCTTTAGAGTAATAATGTTTTGTAGTTATATATCCTAAGATCTTTTTTTAAGCAAGAGACATGATTTAGTTTAATACTCGGTCCCCAGGTTCCCTATACTTATCCTGCTAAGTATGAGATTTAGCTTGAAGCTAAAAAAGCAGAGAAGATAAAAAAGATATAAAATATATATAAAAAAGCACCATGATCCGCATAACAGGGTAGACGAGGAGGGACAATCTGGAAAGTAGGGGATAGGACAATCCCCTACTTTCCAGAATTCGACACCGTGTTTCGCCTTGTTGCCAGAATGGGAACGAGAACGGAAATGACAATGAACTGACGACTTATGACTGTCAAGCTTATATAAGACGTTATACCACTATACCACATCGACCTCTTTAATATATTATGTATATATATAATTGATTTCTAATGAACGCCTGCCAAATAATACGAGCAAAATTTGCCATATCAAAATTTGCCACGTGATTTGACACCTAATTCAGGCCAATGCAACATGCTGCAATGGCACCTCATTACTTCGCTTCAAGTCGTAGATGCATTTACAGGTGATTTACAGGCTTGCAATGGAAGATATTTTTTTTACAAATGAAGTTTCAGTAAGGTTGTTTTTTGTTTTCGTTTTGGTAGCCCTGATGTTTAGATATTTAATTTTCCATTAATTTTTAAAGGTATTGCATGCTGAGTAGCCGTAATCAATGTTTTGTTTAACCAAACTCGTAAAAAAAGCTTTTTCTCGCTTAATAAGCAAAGTGCAATTTAAAGTCTAGAATTTGAAGTCTCTAGAATTGGGCGAAAAGTGGAAAATGGAGAAGTCCCCTTAACAGGAATCAAACCCCCGACATTGACGTTTACAGGCACGAAAAAATTAAATTTAACCAAAATTTACCAATATTTAAATGAAAAATATATAATTAAACAAAGCTAATACTATTCAATGTTGTTAAATGCAAGATTATTATCTATATATTAATACGTGAAGCAAAAAAATTATACCCGTTTTCCTATAATTTTTCCAGTGCAGGTTCAATTCTTACTTGAAGGAGTAAATTTTCATTTTGCTCTCCATTACAATGCTTCCAGAATATGGTGAAAAGTGGGGAAGGGAAATGTCTTTATGGAAAAAGAATCTTAACTTCTCTCTACCCTACCACGTGCAGGACATACTCGTAGCAGCTTCACGCTGTGAACCCTCATCAGTTCAAACCAATCGATGACTATCATAACCATTGCATTCAAAGTTATATACTTCCATCTTCATTCTTCACCACGATGAGGTCAGGAAGATAGTTTTTACGAAATATTATACTTAACATTGGAACTTTGAATAATTCAGGTCAACGTGCACCTCAATGGTAGTTCGTTAGCTTCATTGGTGTATGGCATCAATATACACAAATTTAACGAATGTTTTATTTAGTTCTTTTGACTAAGTATATAAAGTTTTGTATGTAAAATATAAAAATTATATATGACTTTTTTATGTAAAAAAATATATATTTAGTTCCCTTGATATAGTTTTCAGATAAAATTTTAAAATTATTCAGTTCTTTAATTCTAACACTAATAATTAAAACTAGGCTACGTATAGGAATTTTGTATATACCTTTAATTGAATATAAAAATAATAAAGAGTAGGAAATAAATTAAATCATATTTTTACAGAACCTCTTCGCGTTTAAATACTAATAAGTAATAATATTGCTGTAAAGCTTTATCAAAATCCGTTCAGTATTTTTTGCGTAAAAGTGGAACAATTACAACACTGGCAGAATATTTTGTGCCTGTCATCGCAAAATCATATTATTTAAAAAATATATAAAACCTTAACATATATTGACATATTTCAAAATTGTCACAAGTAACAGCTCAATATTTAAAAATATATATCACACAATTACCTCTGAATATTATAAAAACATGTTATAAATTATGAAGTAAACAATTAACTCTACAAACACAAACTCGTAAGTATTTTGTTTCTTGTAATGTAAAAAACTAATATATAGTCGTAGTTGTCTAGTACTTTTGGGAATATTAACTTTTCGGGTTTTTTTTAAACCTTTACGAGGTCAACGAGCGCTCACAGTCAGACCCTGTGTCAATGCGCCTGGTTGACCTTAAGCTCCACGCTATATCCCGAAAAGCAGTGTAAACAGGGAACCTAGGAACCTAATGTTAAGACACTCCGTACTTAAAACACTTTCCGTTCCCGATTGCCTCTCGGTCTCAGGATGTATTAAATATTGTATTTCATAGTTAACATGTTAATTGAATCAATGCAACTATAGTCTTGTGAGATTCGACCTAAGGGATTTTCTCCCTAAGAAATAATAAAACTAGCTTGCCACAAGATTGATGCCATATATATCTATATGACAGAAAGAGAAGAATGGAGTGACTTGATGAAGATAACAAAACGGGCGGGCCGTCTTTCGAATTTTTTTTTCATTCTCTCGTCCTAACTCGTTGTAACAACACAAAATACGTTTTGACCTCCACCACTCAACAGCAATATCTTAAAAATTGTGCTGAGGGTGAGAAATTCATAGTGTTTTTACTATGTAACCTCTGCTTTGGATTCTCACATAATACAAATCCATCAATTAAAATTACTATTTTAATATTACAACAGCCAAAACCCCAAAAGTTCATAAAATAAAGCGTATAATACTATAATAGAATTAAAGTGAGTACATCCGGCTGTCCCACCCTCCAATTTAGAGGGCTCGTTAAAAACTACTCCAATGAATAATGGTTTGGGATGACTGAATATATTTGAGTAATGGGATATTGAAATTCAGCAGAATAGGGATGTTGACAGAATTTCAATGATATGTTCATTATTTCGCATATAAATGAAAAAATATATTTTATTTAATGAATGATGATGATGATAAGAGTGTTTTATGAAATCAACACTCTGTTCTTTTGGGTTCACTAATTTTTGTGACATTGGAGGTACCTAAAAAGTCTCAAGAGTTTTTTTAAGGTCGAACGCGTTAATCTCAAGAAATACTGGTTCTAATGTGTTGGATAATAATCCAGCGATTAGATTTACCTAAGGTGATTGTGTCGTATAATCATATGATCATATCAGCCTTTCCACATAGACCTCCCAAGGGATCTCCACACCCGTCTATCCTGCCATATCTAATGTATACTACACGAATGCCATAACCCTTCTCTTAGCTTCATGCTAAATCTGGCACGTAGCAGTACACTGCCTACAGTCAGAGGGAACCTGGGAACCTGGTGTTAAGACACTCTGTTCTCATTAAAAAACTTCCAATCCTCACTTCTCGCCAAATACTTAAGTAACAACTTATGTAGTTAACTTTTTTAGATACAATCCTGAAATTAGTAAGGAACTTTAGGTGCGAACCCAACTCGCAGATGACCTACATTTTTATTTAAGTTTAAATATGAAACTATGTATATATATTTAATTTTTATTTTCAAGCATTCCTCCGATACAAGTATTAAAGAACCAATAGTAAAAGAAAATAAGAATGTACCTATGCTTTAAACAATCTACAATTTTCTTTATTTCTAAACAAAGTAATCCTTTGTGCTTCGCTTTTAATTTGTAACAACGATGCCGATTGCCGTTCAATAAAGACTGGTACAAGTGCTCTGTGGTTTTCCAACCAAGACCGCTTGTTTTAAGTTTTAGAATTGACTCGTATTAAATTTTATTTGTGAACTCGGTTTTACAAGCCTAGGCCTCACCCACGAAGTCATTACGCCGTATTCCGCAGGGTAGGCAGAGGAAACCTAGGAACTTAGTGTTTCTTGAGTCATTGCGTGCTGCGTGGTGGAGTTCAACGCCGCGATTTGCCTTGTTACCGAAAAACGCCCTTGTAAATCAGCGGAGAGTAACGAACAGAAATGTCTTAATGGGGACGGAGTGTCTTCTAAGTCAGAGTGGGAACTAGGTTCCCAGATTCCCTCTGCCTATCCCACTATCAGCAGGATGCAGCGTGAAGACCATAAAAATATCATAATAATTAGCAATGATTTATCTCCTCTTTTCAGACCAAACCACGTTAGAAAATGAACCGATGTTACATTTAATTTTCCACATCAAGACCAAGCAGTAGTCCAATCAATTCTATGGAATGGCGATACTGTGTGCCCGTTGTACTGGCTGTCATCATGTTCCTTCTCGTCGGTACTATCTTCGAACGTAGACTCGAGGCTGCCATCCGACGAATTAGTGAGTTAGTTTTACAGTTATTTAATTTTTTTCTTGATAATTTATAAATATGATGGTGAAAAATGGTTTAAATATGAGCAGTAAAAATTATTGAGGAAGTCGTGGCGCTGCGCCCGACTGTGAACGCGAATCTTGTGGAATTTATTCCCATATGAGGGAATAAAATATTTAATATTTCTTCGCTCTGGTGACGAGGCAAAGCGTAGTTTTGAGTTCCGCCACTCAACACGCAATGCTTTAATAATTTAGCGGGACGCGGGGAACGCAAATGGAGGACGGAGTGTTTTAACACTAGGTTCCCTCTATCCTGGCATATCCGAGATACAGCGATAAAATAAAAACAATCTTAAAATGGTTAAAGCTATCATTTAGGCTATAGGCTATGATTTCGTCTGACGGCTGTGAGTTCGATTCCCTCTCGGGAACATTTTCGGGAAATTTATATATTATTTGATTTCCTCGCTCTGGCACACTAAACCTACCGCCAAATACGAAATAAGCGAAAATATCTTGAAAGTAGGTTCTCTCTGAGCCTATACTACGGAAATAACTGAACGCTAAAGTTTAAAATAACAAATTAAAAGGAATTAAAATACAAAAATACATTAAAATTTTATTTAAAGAATATCTTTAGACGATCATCTCCATTCTATAATATTCAATAATTTCTGTCCAGTCGCCCACCAGCAGGCACGCCTACAAACTAGATTGCAATACCCAATAATCGATATACCGCCAGAAACATCTCAAAGGACAAAACAAACAAAGCTACCCGGCAAATCGACTTCCCAAACGGAACCAGCAAAGGGCATAGAGATCTATAATCAAACTACTTGCGCCAGTGAGGCTCTGCTATCACACGGATCACAAAGAAGTTTGGATAATAAACTTATTTCAAGTAAATCTGTACCCCAGTTGAAAACTTTGAAATTGATATATAAGAAAGATTATGTGATTTCTTAAATATATTTGAATGCATTTTTCAAATAATTTACCTAATGTTTGTACTTTTAAATTGTTATAAAGAAGCTGAAGTTATAAATATGTTGATATTTTAAATATATATTTTATTTTATATATATTATCCGATATATTTTTATATCATCATTATCATCATCAGCCAGTCCACGTTTTAGCATTTCTACACGCCACTGAGCAAAACCTTCGACTCTCTGCCCCAACGTCACGAGCCGATTTGCGTATGTCACCTCCTCTCATACTACAATTGTAGAAGCGTGATTTCTACTCGAGAAGTTTTGTGTAGTGACGAAACACTTCGGAACATATTATTTTTCATAAACGGCAACACATCACTACATTTTCTTTATCTACCGTACAATACGACATTTCGGTTAGGGACTAGTTGTCGCCCACAAATTCGTATTCGTGGGTCGTCATCAACGTCAACATCATACGTTCATTAGATTAGAGTCTAAATAGTTAATGTATAAAATCACTGTTTCTTATCATAAGTAATCAATAACTCAAAAAAAAAAACGCAGTGATTTCTCACCAAACTCTCCCCTCCATCCCCTGGGAGAGAATACGTGAAAATGAAAAAGAAATACTCAACAAATACCGATTGTTCCATCAAAATCACTAAACGTGACGTATGACGTCGAGGACAAGGACGAATTATCTTAATAATTTCCCTTGTGGCCGCCTTTGCATGCTCGTTTGAACTAAGTGAATGGATCTACGTTCTTTTACGTTGTTACGTATGTATGTGTTTAATATGGTATTAGATTATATGAGGGCTTAGGAATTATATCTAAGCTTACTTGATGCTATAGGGCATTGTTCTGTGTATTTTAACATTTTTTTCGTTGACGATTTCATTTCGGCGATGGATAACAAAGGTAAAGAGATATTTTCATTTCCTTGTTCCGGTAACAAGAATAAGCGCGGTGTTGAGTTTCGCCAATCAATACGCAATGTCTTGTGGGGAACGGAAAACTAGGTCACCTCAGCTTACCCTGCTATTTTTTTTTATGGAAAAAGGACAAGGCAAACGAGCGTTCGGGTCACCTGATGATGATCACCGCCGCCCACGAACTGTGGGAACTGTGGGAAATACTGTGAAACAAAAAAAACATAAAACGTTACTTTTTGTAACAAAAGATGTTACTCATATTATCTACTCTAAGTGAAAATCGATCTTACACCCTCCGAGCAGTCAAATAAGTCCTTCCTAAGCCATCAGAACATCATTTTTTCACCATATAAAAACATTTATCATATTTACATGTAGTATAAGTAATATACCTACAAAAGTAATTTTAACAAACATAAAACGAACAAACAACAGAGCTCCTTGATGTTCGCGTCAGTTCTTCTCATTAGATACTGAATTTGAGAAGTTCGTGTAATTGATTTAGGAGTTATTTCCTTGTACCGACATACATATAAATATAAATTTCTTGAAACTTTCGTGCTAATTGCGTTAAAAATTTTGCTTACGTCCAATTTACTTAATGTTACTTAGAACATGAGATGTAACTTTTTTTAAGGTTCACAACATATGCAGACGGAACCTAGTGCTAAGACACTCCGCTTGCTTCATCCGTTTTCCTCGTTGTGAAAATGAAAATAATTCATGCCCTAATGAGAACAGAAAAACTTTCCTCTTGTAGTAACCGTACAACTATAGTACTATATATTTCAAATACAATACTAATATTATTAAAAAAACATGACTTAAATTAAACTTCCCTTTTCAAATCAACAGTTACGCCACTTTGACAAAAACCTCGCAAACTATTCTTTCCTTATTCAGAAGAAGTAATACTCTCAAGTTCCCAGCACTCAGGTTAAGCGCGGATTTTATTGCTGGACCCAAACTAACTTGGTTCTTCCCTTGTATTTGCATATTTAAGTCTACGCACGACCATTACATAAACATGAGGTATATGAGCTCATAAAAAGTAGTTTTTCTAACATCTAAACGCATCAAATTTAACAAATACTCGTTAGCTATAAATAGTTTTATAATTAATATAATAATTTATATAATAAGCAAAAGCAAAGCCATTCAATACGCAATGTCTCGAATTCGCGTGAAAAGCGGACAACGGAGTTTTCCAACTTCTACATTTTCTCTGCCTGAGGGATGAAGAAAAAGAGAAAGATAAAGGAAAAGTCATGTCAAAAAAATATCTATTACTATTGTAATATAACTTCAATCTACCATTTAATGTTAATATTTCTCATTGTTTTAAGTCCAGTCCAGTCCAGTCCAAAACTGGGGCACGTAGAAAAGCTAGCCCTATTACACATACACACACTCATATACCAAAAACAGAAACAAAACAAACAAATAAAATACCGGCCATAATATAATGGGATCGTAAAAAAAATATCCAATGACATACAATAATGAGATTCATAAATTCATGAGTAGACTGTGAGCATCAAATATTCACATGTGCGCGTCATCAGAATATTAAAAACTGTTTTGTGAGAAAGACAATTCCAGGTTCCATTTTTTCCCCTTTTCTTTCAATGGAAGTTATTGAAATAATGCGTGTGAAGATTTATTATCTGTCTCTTGTTTGTATGTTTTATCTGTATTCAGCCTTTTGTTACGTTTTTCTTTCGATAATCTGTATTAGCTGTCATTTTGCTAGAATAAGTAAATATTACGGGATGAGCTAAGTATAACAAAATATTGTGGTACAATCTAATAGCTGATGGTTGTGGGTTCGATTCTGAGAAGATAAATAGCATCACTGAGTTCTCCTTGTTCTGATGAATCACTGGGTTCCCAGGTTCCCTCTGGCTAACCTGCTATGTGCGGGGATACTGTGTAAAGCTACGTACATAGTCTTTTATATAGTATGTTTACCACTGTGCCATTAGGGAGAATAGCAAATTAAACAAACCAGTATATTTATAAAAACATCTCTAAAAAAGGCAAGTTCAACATTGCCATTGTATACCTTTTAACAAAACGCGACGTCGAAACGAAAACAAGAACTCTATTAAGAATTTTAAACAACTTTTTCATTGATAACATGTTAAACGTGTCTAGAGAGAGTGCCTTGCGTTTGTTCAGGACAACTCAAATAATCTATTTCTTTCGCAACTATCTTTACCATCAGAGAAAATATAATGTATCTTATCATCTACAGCTTAAAGCTCAAAATCAATAAACAACAAGTTTTCCAAGTGGCCAATAAAAATTGTTTCTTTCATGTAAGTATACATTCGTGATAGAATTAAAATATGATATCAATATTCGATGACGTTAATAGCATTTGTCTTCTTGTTATTTGCTCGACAAATACATACTGAACGTAAGAAAGCCCTCGGTTTACCTTCAATTATGTTGTTCTAACATAATGTTTGTATAACAACATTTGGTATTCATATTTGAATAAGACAGAACGTATCGAGTGTCTGTTTTGAGAGCTTCACCCTTTTTTAAGGTTCCGTTAACTGAAAAGAGAAAAAAAGGGAACCTTTTTAGGAACACTCTGTCCGTCTGTCAAAACTATTTGTTATGAGATTGCGTGGAAGTATGAAGCTGATGTTAATATCAAACATTCTAAGTCAACGTAATCAAAGTATAGGAATATTTATGCGTCGTTTTTTGTAATTTGTAAGAATTTTCCGCGTAATTAAAACCCAGAGGGTTACTGCTCCTGGACTTATTAAATTTGGCACGAAGTAAAAATTAAGAAGTTACAATACAAACCAAAGAAAAAATTCCGAAAGGTGAAAAGTTATAGGTGTTTAATAGAAAATTGTCATTACTCACTTATATTTGTATTTCATTTCATACAAAATGAGTTTACCTTATAGTACTAAATGTAAATAGAATTTTAATATCAATGCGAAGTCGCTATAACAACGATTCTGTCTAGAGAGGTTTTTCATTTCTAAATTTCCAGGTATAAATAAAGAAAATTGCTATTTTGCAGGGTGTAACTACTAAAAATATAATACCTAGTATTCATGAAGTACCAAAAAATTGGTACTTTTAGAAAAGATCATATCCTTATTTTCTACGAAAGAAAAACTTGGTCTCCCGAACATTTTCCATCGACCATCCATTATCAAATTAGAACCTAACTGACGTATCAATGCCCGTATCAAAATTGAACTAACTGAATTCAACGGAAGTATTTTATTTAAAGTCAATGTCACAGTCACAGCGGCGGCGTAATGAAAAAACTTTTCCTGAAAGCAACTGTTCCAGCGCTTCAGTTCGTTTTCATCTCATACTTTTCATCTCGACGAGTGTTCGAACGTAGAATTGGTTGAGCTGTTGAATTTTGATGCTATTGTTAGGGTTCCTTACCTGAAAAGGTAAAAACGGGATCTTTAAAGGAGCAACTTGTCCGTCTGTCCATCTGAGCTTTTATCTCGGGATCTCGTGAGTTATCTAACTGATATCATATATTTAGATCTGTGGTCATTTGAAGCACAGAAAAATCTAATGAATCTAAGTTAATACAATTAAAACATATGAGCAAGTATTACATTCGTCGGGTAATCAAAAGCTATAGGGTACTTTCCGTGGACCAATACTTATGAAATTTAGCGCGAAGTGAGAATTTGCAATATTAATAAATTTAAAAACCCGAAAAGTGAATATTTGTAAGTATTTCTTAGATACAAAATCATTACAAACTTACATTTGCAGATTTGAAGTTCACTTCATGCAAAATAAGTGCATATGCCCGCTAGTTTCCGTTAATTCTAAAGCCATTGCTTGCTGATTGGCGGAACTCAACGCCGCGCTTTGCAACACCAGAGCGAAGAAGAGAAAATTTAAATGTTATATTAAAGTATATATTCTTTAAATTAAACATATTATTCATTTCCTCGGGTGTGAATCGAACACACAACTAGTCGCGTTTATAGTCGCACGCCCTTTCTCCCCGACTGTCCCAATTTTTGAGAGGAAATGAAAATAATTCATTCCTCCAAGTGAGAATCGATCCCAAAACCGTCGGCAATAGACATATAATGATATTACTCTCGAAATTTATAAAAAAAACATTTACCAATATATAAATTATTTTTTGAACTAACTCGTTTGAGCTAACTTCTGCTTATATGAAATTTTAAAATTTTTCACGACATTTTTAGTTTACTAGTTCCATATATTAATCCGATATTATACCTTCGGATTATACAATATTTACGAGTATTATAAATTAAAATCCCTGAGCGCTCTGAGTTTGTGGAACTACTGCACAGTTTGAACCAATAGAAAAAGAGAGAATCTAGGAAGGCTATATTTATATTTTTATTTTAAAAATTTAGGTACTTTGACATACTTTCACGAATTTAAATTATTGGTAGCTTCACGCTTATTCCCGCATAGCGGAGTGGGCAGAGGGAAGCTAGTGTTAAGACACTCCGCTTTTCTATTTCCAGCCAATTTTCGAAACATTGAATGTTGAATAACAGTTACAATGTAAAATTATAATAAAATAATAAAATAATCGTAAATGCTAACGAAAGTTATTTCAATCCGGGAGGAAATTGTAAGAATCTTTTCACCTTACCGCCATCTATCTTTTAATGTTTGATTTACTTGGAAATGTCTTAAGAATCTTCAAGCAATCTTTATTTCTTTAAAGTTGCAAAAGCTTCTCGAAGATGGTGCCTTTAAGTGTGGGCTTCTTTATTTCATATAATTTTATTTTTTTGTAAACTTCGTATATTTGTATGATTTTTAAGTGGCGGAGATCAACGCTGTATTTTATATTCAAGAATAGATCAAATATGAAAATAGATCAATTAAAATTACTTCCCCCGAGGAGCATCGAAGCCACACTGTTTGACACAGTCAGAATCAAATAGTGTCCTACTGTGCCCCAGGGTCCTTAATTTTCTCGTGCGTGTTTAGAGCGAATATACAGATACATATTAAAATCAGTTCTAGGGCATGTCTAATAAGAAAAAAAAGCTTTGAAAGTAAAGCTTTGGTAAATGCTCTGGGATTGTTTATTTTGTATATTTTTTTTGACGTTCAGGCCATATGTTACATATTTTTGAGTGGCCAGTGAATGAAAATATTTTAATTATAATCATAGCCACGAGTGGATATCGAAGCAACTACCACCACGCTTACAGTTCCACTAAGCCACGAAGGCCTCAATATTCTAGTGCACCTAGTATGTAAATTTAGCTCGAGGGCATTTCTATTAAAAAAACGCTACAAAGTTTTATAGTAGTTGGGTCGTTTACTACATATGGCTTGCTTTTTATGTATGCTTCGTGTATATTTTTCTGTGGCGTATCTCAACGCCGCACACTGGCACAAACAAGAGCGGATAATATAATCATTCCACCGAGTGTACATCGAAGCAACTACCCTCACTTTTACAGTCTTAATATAAAGTCAGCTTGAGGGTATTTCTAATAAAAAAGAGCTCAAAAGTTTTATACACATGCAGTTGGTCGTTTATTTCGTATGGCTTTCTTTTGACGCAAAGCTCACGAATATTTTTGACTTATTTTCCACTTTCAAAAGAAAAACATGCTCTATTTGGGTGTGATGTGTGAATTTTTATATATTTCTCCTTCACTTCGCACTATATTCTACAAACTGGAATGGCCTTTTACACGTTGTTATGAAAAACCTACTAGTTTACAAGCTTTTATTTGAGTTGCCGTGTTAGTGTTTGTGTATGTGGATTCTTGCACTTGACCCACTGATTGAGCTAAAATTTGGATTACAACTTCAGTTCTGACGGCACTGAAATTTGATATAATAAAATTGTTGTCAATCCAAAATGGCCGCGAAAACAAAATGGCTGCCTACAATTTTTTGCAGCACATTCCTTATATAGGTGTTAAATGAAAGGACTTGTTTTGTAAAATTTAATACACCATGATAAAAAAATTTAGAAAGCTTGTTTTTACAAAGGTTTTTTAATTAGTTATTGTTTTTACCTCCACGCACGCAAGGAATCTAGTACTAAAATACTCCGTTCCCCATTTTCCGCCCAATTTTCGAGATATTGTTTGTCGTGTGGTACTCAACACCGATGACCTGATAGGTCTGGATGGTAGGATGAACCAGGGAACCTAGTGTTAAGGCACTACAGTTCACCACTTTTCGCCAAATTCTTCATGCATTGTAAAGTATAAAAGCTTTGCCTCATAAAACTGCAAACGTACGACCTATTCGCAATAATACAATTACCACCATTCACTGTGCCATAGAGTGGTCATCGTGATCCAATTAAATTCCTTTACAAAATTAAATTGGCTGCGGTCGATATTCGGTTGCGTTTATTAACATTTTATTTATTGATATTATATAAAATATCTGTTATAATAACTGATTAATATTTATTTCGTTGAAATGGAAATATGGTAAATATTATTAATGTAATTATACTCTTTTTGAAGCAGTTTGTGTGTGGATTGTGGGTTCAAATTCTCTTATTTGGAGGTCTCCCTTTTTGTGGCTTTACGATGTATATAGGCATTGCAAGGCAGACAAAGAGAAACTGGGAACCTAGTGAGAACTCCGTTCCAAATTAAAACAGTTCTGTTTCTCGTGTTGCGTGGCGAAACTCAACGCCGCGCATAATGAAACTTATATAAATTAATATTTAAACTAAAGTTTCGCTAAAATGAAAATCAAATGAAGATTTTATCAAATGTTCGCTTCAATAGACAGTGAAAGTCAAAAGCTTTACGTGTCAAATAGTTTTATTGAAATGTATACAAATATATTCAAATTATATTTTGTTGTTTTCTATTTAAATGATCAAACTAACCGGAAGTGTGGTTATTTTACCAGGTACAAAAATATATGCACATTGTACAAATGGTTGTCTCGGTCCGCAATTTTTTTGGATCGGACTTTAAGATATATAATGTTTCAATGTAGTGCCTTGACACTAGGTTTCCTGATACAGGATAGAGCACTAAGCTAAAACAAAATGGCCTATAGAATTCTAATATAATAGACGCTAGTGTAATATATAATGTAGATTATATTGAATTCGAAGATCTTAGAAGAAATGTGAAGTTAAAAAAAATTTAAGTAGTTACATATGAAATTAAATTTCCAATCATATTATATTGTGAAGTTATATACATATTACTTTAGCTTTTATGAAATATACGATGGACTCTCATTTTTTCGACTCCCTTAGGAATTTCCATAAATCCTTCTCTTAGTGCTCGACTACACTCCCCAAGGAACCTACGTGCCAAATTTCAGCTTTGTTGGCCCAGTTATACTGGCTGTGCGTTGAACTGTCAGTAACTCAGTAACTCACTTAAAAGTGTTATATAATATGTAGTCATGTATTATTTTGATTAATTATTATTAATTTTGATACTACTTTGTTTTATAAGATTGAATTTCTTTTTATTTTTTTATTTTACAAAATTAACAGATATTAAACTCTTTTTTTTGCCTTGCTTGATAAGCTGTTTCGTAGGGTAGGCAAAAGGAACCTAATGCTGTGTTCTTCCCTTTCAGTCCAATTTTCGAGAATTGTGTGTTGACAGATTTCTCGCACCTTGTCTTATTACCAGAGTGAAGGCAGAAGAAAATAAAAATAATTCACTCCTCCAACCACGAATCAAACCCCCAATCTACGCGTTTACAGGCACAGGCTATGTCGCTGCGTCAGAACGGTTCATCGCACTAAATGAACTCTATGGCCTGTGCCATTATACGGAACCCGGTATGGAGCTTATGTAACCAGATTGGGAAACACTGATACTTTAAATGTAAACATGCCTTCGTATAAGACGTTAGTGTAAAATAACCTTTCCTTCTATTAATACACACTAATAAAGTGATATAACAGTGTTGTAGATACATTTTTTAGTTTTACATAACAGGTTAGTCAGAGGGAACCTGGGAACCTAGTATTAAGATCGCAAAGAATTCTCTAGGCATTGCGTGACAAGTGGTGGAACCTAAGGTCGCTCTTGGCCTCGTTACCAGATCGAGGAAATGAGAATATTATCTTCTATATATATAAAATCGAAAGGTCACTCACTCATCACGAAATCTCAGAAACTACAAGTGCTAGGAATCTGAAATTTTGCATAGGAGTTACTTATAGGACGTAGGTGCTAGCTAAGACGGGAATTTGCAATATTCGACTTCTAAGGGGTTGTTTTTGGGGTCGAAAGTTTGTATGAAACTTCATTACTACAAATGCTAGGAGTCTCAAATTTTGCATAGACGTCACTAGGACGTAGTCATCGAGACAGAAATAATAATAACATAGTTCACGCGGGTGAAACCGCGAGCGGGCCGCTAGTACTTAATATATTCCCCAGAGTGGAAATTGAACCCACAACCGTCGCGTTTATAATTATATATTAAATATATATATGTATGTAAATAAGATGTACCTACGCACTTAACTAAAATAACATTAGATTGTAATGATAGCCCCAATATAATTATGGCTTGTCCGTTAAAAGTGAAATTTTACGCAATATATACTTATTGAATGAGATGACGGTGTTGGAAATACGGTGACTATGTTTCTAAAAAGTACTGGACAGCAAAATAAAATCAGCTTCACGCTGTATCCCGCTACTACCTAAATTAGCATAACTTAACGCCGCTCCATCTAATCTAACAGCAAGAACAAAAACTGTAATTAAAATAATGAAATATGAAAATAATTTTGTTATGGTTTTAAGCTCGTATATAATTTATAAATGAAAACGGCATCTCAGGATCTATCTCAGACTTGAGACCGGTTTGAAACGGGTCTTAATGTCGCAATAAGCATTTAAGAGTTTCAAACATTATGGTCACCCTACCACGCGAGTTTTGTAACTAGTGAAAGTAAGTAAGTAAGTGAGTAGTAGCTCCTCGTTCTCGACGACCCGTCAGAACGAGACCTGACACACGATGGTAAGTGCATTTTGCTTATTATTATTATTATATTATTTATTAATTTTCGTTTCTATTTAACTATTATTAATAATGTGAGTTAATTATTTTATTCATTTATTGGTTTTATTTTTTAAATAAACTTGATTAATTAATGGTGAATTTTGTTAATTGACATGTTTGGTGCTAAACTAAACACTATTTAGTGTTTTGTGCTAAAAAGTTATAAATTTCACCATTTTTCATTTGTTTCTTTTTTTTCTCTTTTTTTGTGTTTAAGTTAATTTATGTATGTTTTACGTTTTGTGTTTTAGTTAATTAATATCAATTGTGGTGTAATAAAGTATTAAAAATAAAATAAAATAAAATCAATATTATTTACATATCTCTTTCTGAGAGAGAGAGAGTTTTAGTGGTTTTTTTATTGTTTTGATAATTGTTACCTTTTTATTTTTTTTTGTTAAGTTATCATATTTATATGCTTTGTTCACATACACCCTTAGAGATAATAAAAAGAATGTTCTGTTAGCGAGGAAGTCCGACGTCTGTGCCCTTGCATCACGATTGGCATTTATAAAATCTTTAAATATTACACATTTTTCGCGTGTGTTTCGAACCTAAAACCACTAATTACTGTTTCATGCCACAATTTCAATATATAGCGTCAAGAAATGCTTCATATTTATAGAGTTATTAAATATTTCATTTAATTTTATCTAAGTCGGCTTTAAATGTCTTAGACTTTAGACAGTATAAATGATAAAATTATGATTAAAACAATTATATGAAGAAATTACAGTTTTCTAGTGAAAGTACATTTAGAAAGAATAAATTTAAGCTCTTTCGTCTCATTTTTAGTATTATGCCATATTTGGCAAAGAAATACTGTTTTAGACATAACATAAACATTTGAACGTAGTAGAGGACGTAGATTTGAACCCATGCCTATAGTAAAGCTTTTTCATTGGAACTTTTCTAATAGGAGAATATCTTTATTTATTCATTTTTTACATTGAGATATTAACGACTACTACAATAACTCTATTGTTGGGTAGAAGTAATTAGGTGGCGGAGTTTAGCGCTGTTTTCTTTACTAAACAGAGCGCGGAATTTGAAATATTTTCAATTCATCAACTGAACATCGCACCCAGGACAACCGCGTATAGAGTAAAACCCACATTTCTTAACTACACCACGATAACGTTTGCATTACATAAGTTATCATACTTCTTAGTTGAAATTTTATAACAATATTTAATATTTCTTAGAATAATATAAATATTTAAATATACATTTTCTAATTACAAAATAATTAGTATGTATGTTCAAAAGTGTTTACGTTACATAATATTTACTCGAGTAAGTGTTTGGTTTGAGAAACACTGTGCCTCTAGTGTTTACAGGACGCGCAGTCAACCAACTTATTTAGTAAACTTCATATATATTTTCTTAGGGCTTACTTTTTAACCGACTTCGAAAGAGAAGGTTCGAATTCGATTTATATTTTTTTTTTTTATTTTTACTTACATCTGAAAGAAATTTTAACAGATCGTTTTGTTCAATATTTAAAATTAGTTTTTTTTTTTTCAAATTATTTATAATATACATTTTCACATTTTACGCTTTAAAAAATCCTTTATTCATAAAAATCTTTCTAAAAATAAGAAGAAAGGAACCGAAAGAAGAAATCACTCGGGTAGCGGAAGTAAACACTGCGATTAATCCAGAACAGACATATTTTTAAAAAAAATTTTAAACAACACAACAGAACCCACTATCATCTAATAATCTAATCAGTCACTTCCCACTGCACCATAATGACATTTTGTTCATGATTTTACTAAATAAAAATCTATTCTTCTTTCAGGGAGCTTCACAAAGCGAACACGCGTCCCAAAATAAAAACGACTTAGTGGCGAGGATCAAGGAAAGACTGAAGACTGTCGATCCAAAGAAGGCTAAAGAAGTTGGTGGAGTGTTCCTTTTCAACGTCATTAAGGGGATGTCTGTTTATTCCTGGAGTAAGTTTGTTTTAGCTTCAGTGTTTAGATCCACATATAGTTAAGACGTTCGAGACATTATTAAATTTTCATTTCTTCGCTCTGGCATCAAGGTAAAAGCTCGGCGTTCGATTCCCATTCGAGCAAATGAAATATTATTTTCTCGCTATTGTAACGAGGTAAAGCGCAGCGTTGAGCTCCGCCACTCAATGCGCAATGCGTCCAGAATTCGGCGGAAAGTGAAGAACAAAAGTGTTTTAACACTAAGTTACCATGTTCCTTCTGCCTACCGTGCTATGTTCGGAATACAGAATGAAACTGAAAAAATGAAATCCTAAATAGATATAAGAAACATTAAAATATAGAAAACAGACCTAACTTTTAATTTCCTTTTCCAGCTCTAGACCTGAACCAAGTGACAGTATACGAGGGGAACCAGACAACGACCCAGACACGACATTCACATTAAACGAACACTATTTCAAACAACTTGTCTCCGGCAAAGAGGATCCGAGGGTTATAATGCAGGCGGGAAGGTGTTCCGTTACCGGGGACATCATGAGGGCTATGAAACTGGAACCTTATATTAAATTAGATTAAGTTAGCTTTTAATATTAGTATATAAGTTAGCTTTTATTTATAGTATAAGTGTAATATGTTAATTTAGTGTCTGTACATTTATAATTTTCTGCTTTAAAATTGGTGAAAATTATATATAATTATTTATTGTATAGAGAAAAAGAAAATATTTTTTTTAAATATATATCGATACTGGATAAATATTATTTTGAGGGGGTGTGGGATGGATCCCCACTGGTGGTAAAGAGTTATTTTAATTTCTCGCTATGGTAACAAGATAAAGCACGGCGTTTAGCTACTGAACACGTGAACATAATGTCTCAAAATTAGTCTATCAATTGAAAAATTGTGAAAATGTGTCTTAACATAAAGAATAAAGCACACTTCCGCGAATAGAGTTTGAACCCACTACTATCGAATGTACGAGACTACAATAATAATAATATTAATATAATTATATTCATTATTATGTGTCATTATTGTACTTATGTATATCTTTTAACCAGTTTTTACTCCCCCGTTCGTTAATAGGAAGTATAGTAGAGTCAGAAAAGTCAGAATACTGCTTTTTCTTACTTCCATAGGAATTTCGGGAAATATCCATAGAGCTAACCGACTGATCCTCATCTCATGTGGTGCAACACTCTTCCAGAATTCGGCGGTAATTGTGGAATGGAAATGTCCTAATTAAAAGTGTGGAACGGTGTTAACGCTAGGTTCCCAGGTTCACTCTGCTTACAGTGTGAATCTAAAAAAAACATTTTTAATATAATATAAGAGACCTAAACATAATTATGACCATATCCAAAGTATAAGTAAGGGTTACGAGAAAAACGTGTTATCTGGTTTCTAGCGGAATACAATTAAAAATATATTTTTAAACTAAAAACGACTTTATTTTTTACACCTTAAAGTAAATAATTACACTTCAACACGAGTCAAAGGATATTTTTTTAAATCTGTAATAACGTACTTCAAACATGTAGGAGTTTTAATTAAAAAACAAAACATTATTATTTGAATTATTTGACGTCAGCGGTAACAATATCCATTAAAAATTATTAATTAGAGTTAATTTTTTTAAAAAGCCTTTGGAAATCTAATTTAGGCCGTCGTGACGTAGCAGCTTCGCGTCTGAATGTAAACGTGATTGGCGTGGGTTCGATTCCCACTTGGGACAATGAAATATTTAGATTATCTCAGTTGCTACATTAGTATTACCTATTCACATTCAGTAGGTTCTTCCCAAATTTATGTTTTTCTCCAAACAGTGTCGACGACTATGCTATTTATATAGTTTTAGATTAGGTTCTTTAAATCTGACGTTCCGAGCGTGCCAGTTGAGCACATATCACTTCGCTGATATAGTTTTTCTGTGCTTTAAAGAATATTTTTCACATTTATTTCACCACAGAAAATTAAATATTTGTTTAAATTAACATTTTTGTTTCTTCGCTCTGGTGTCGAGGCACGGTGGCGTTGAGTTCCGCCTCTCAACACACAACGTCTACAGAATTTGGTGGAAAGTGGGGAGAAGAGCGTCTTAACATTAGATTCCCTCCGCCTACCCTGCTGTGTGCAGGAAGCTGATATTATTTTTTTTATATATTTTTTATGATATTTTACATATTTTTAGAACAAGTAAAATATCTACTATTAAAATACTAATAAAATATAAAACAAAAACATCTAACGTTTCACGCTATCGTACAACTGATATTGAATAAACTGCGCACCTATCCCTTGATTTATGCGACAACCGATTTTTTACATGACATCTAATATTCTGTGAACAAATAAATATTATTTATGAGCATAGAATCCACTATGAACTACTTAGGTATTTATTTATATTCTTTATTGCACAAAACAAAAAAAATGTACAATAGGCGGGCAGTCATGTGGGAGAAGAAAAGGGGGTATATGTGAATTGGAGATAAAAATGTAACGATAATAATAAATAAAATTCCCTTTCCATCTCTTGGCGCAGGAGCACAACGTGCAATTTAAACGCGACAGTTTCAGATTCAATTCCCACTCGAGGGAATGAAATATTCACAAAGCCAAGCGTAGCGTTAGTTTCCCCCACTTAACACCCAATGCCTCCCGAATTCGGCGGAAAGTGGAGAACAGGAGGTACCGATGTTCCCTTGGCCAAGGATAGGTTATGTAAAAAAATCTTTCTAAATTCTCATATAGCTTGAATAAATATAAAAACAACAACATATGACACATTGGGAAGTCATGTTAATTTTGTTTACGGTTAAATATTTTTTTATCAAGTATATCTTCGGTTCTCCATATTACCAGAATTAAGAAATGAAAATATTAAATATTTCATTTCCTCGAATAAGAATTGAACCCATAACCTGTCACGTTTACAACCGCACGCTCGTGCCCCTGCGCCACGAGTAGCCTTTTTTTATTTCTTGTGCTCAAAAACCGTTTACTAATAAAGCTATCAAGATTTCATTTAGATGCTTGTCAATTTTAATTTTTGATAAAAATAGTAAAGTCTATTACAGACTAAGTAATTTTTGATCTTTGTTTTTGTTTATTATCATTGCGTTATTTTTTCTTTACCTCCACTCTACATTCCTTACATAGTAGTAAGCAGACGAAACTTGGAAACCTAGACATTCCGTTCCCCACTTTCGTTCCCCACTTTTTTGCCGAATTTCAGCAGGCCTTGCGTGTTGAGTGGCGAAAATCAACGCCGCTATTTCTTTTGATTGAAAACAATATTTTGGATAAAGAAAAATGCTTTAAAAAAATGCTTTGCATATAAATCCTGATTTTTAAATTTTATTTTAAATTTGGAACAGCCTCAGTGCATTTTTAATAAGTCCCAGCTGAGCGTCATAATTATACGCCAAATTTTTTGCTTGTGTTTGAATAAAGAAAGTTTTCCACAGTGAAAGACCAAACAATGTATGGTGGTTTTCTTTACCCAAACTATCATTTTCCATCAGGAGAAAACAGGAATTGTGACATCAGTAGTTCTGTTTTGTTTCTTAACTTCAAGCTGTATGTCGCACATAGCAGGGTAGGCAGTGACAGCCTAAGACGAAAAAATTAAGTCAAAGAAGCTAGAATGTCTACAGAATAATAACATCTTAGATGTGTATTTTTATATTTTTGTCTTATATGAGGTAACTTATCTATTAGGTACTTGTTTAAAAATACTTTAGTTATTTAGTAGAATATTACTAATTATACGTAATTTATGTAGATGACATCTTATATTATTAAATATTATATTTAAACCTTTCGTTTCTCCAGACTACATAACTAAAAAAATTAAGAGAAGAGTCTCTTAGTTTTTCAGGATCATATTTATAAATCGCTCAAACTCAGCTCTGAGATCGATCTTGAGAGCAACCTCGATCTTACTTTCCACTGACCGTCTGCCTAAATGCATAAATAAAAAAAAATACAAATATATTTCAGAAACGCACAAAAATAAAAAAAAACACAACGACCGTAAATAATTTTTCCTATTCTGTGGTCATTGCCTTAAATTCATTCAAATTAAAAAAAAACGATCCGTATATTATATATACGACCTAACAAAAAGTCGCTGAACAGGTTAGCCATTACGGTACTGAGGTCATACACCTCTCGGACCCTGACATTAGCTGCTCTAAATATAGTAGACTAGTTGCAAGATGTCTCTGGCGTTATTTAAAAAGTAATTAAAAGAAATTATATTAAAAATTGTGGACAATTAACGGTTTCTTTATAAGGTTAGACCCTAAGAATGCTTTTATAGATCTTGTAGCCCATACTAAATGCGAATAAATAAAAACATAGTGGAAGCCGTCACAGCGCCTGATTGTAAACGTAACGATTGTGGGTTCGATTTCCTTTTGGGGGAATGGATTATTAGGATTTTCTCGTTCTGGTAACCATTTCGGTTGCGTGAACGGGATACACTATGAAGCAAAAGTACAGTACCGTGTAAACTTACAGATTTTTTTTGAATTATGAAAATAAAGATGTATCTTTAATGTAACTCTTAAGATTTTCTCTAATAATTACAACAACACGATTAAACAGAAAGTGGTGAAGGTAGTGTCCTGACACTATGTACACTCCTGTCTCTGCCTACCCGATTATAATTATACGATATATAGCGTGAAGCTGGTTTTTATAGATAATTGTAAAAAACCATTCGTGCATGAGTCCGACTCGCACTTGGCCGGTTTTTCGCTATTTCCTCCAAGAAATTTATATTATGCACACCACTACTATTAAATCAATGCAGTATTAATAAATGACGTAATATCTATGTTATTATATGGTGTATATTGTAGAGATATCGTTTACTAAGACATAAAAATATATAATTATACAGCCGGCTGCTAAAGACGACTAACTCAAAACATTAAAAAATAATTTTATTATAAAAAAATATTTTTTTAATGTTTTGAATGTGCTTTATTATTTTTTGGAGATTTTTATAAGTTGCGAGGTCGATTCCCAGTCGAGGAAATAAATTATTTAATGGATGGACACTGGCCTCACGAAAGTGAGGATCGGAAGTCTCTTAGTGGGAACGGGGTTTCTTAACACTAGGTTCCCAGGTCCCTCTGCCTACCCTACAATGATAAAAACATACTTAGGCCATTATGCATCGGACAGCGTCATATCAATGCATATGCGGGTTTAATCACACTTATTTGTTGCAAGTAAGTACACTGACATCAATATACCGATATATGGATATAGATATGTTCTCATTAATATAACTGTATCCTTGCATACAACACCCTATATAATATGCCAAGAGTTTAATTAATTAGAAAAATTAAATATTATAATATATTTTAGTTAAGTATGTGAATTATATAATAGCACCGCACAGCTTTGACTGTAAAAGTAATGGTAGTGGATTCGATTCCCACGGTACATGAAGACGGAATTTCTTAACACTGGGCCCTCTCCGTCTTTTGTGAAGTTATTTTTTTTATTACTAACTTTAAACTATAATTAACCGAGTACTTAAAAAACAAGAACAGTGTTTTTTCCTCATAATTAGGGACAATAAGATAAGTGTTAAACGACTTATACTTGGACCAAATTTACTAACAGATTAAATTTAATATCACTAGCTTTATGTAATTGGGCCAGTTTAACAAATTTTGAGGTCAGTATTTTTTTAGCTTCCCATCAAGCACGTAGCAGGATAAGCAGAGAGAACTTGATAACGTCGTGTTAGGGCACTCTGTTCCCAATAATACTCTTCCGCCAAATATTGAAGGCACTGCGTGTATATATGTAGAATATATAAAACTATAGTATAAAACATTTATAACTTATAATTTAATATAACTTTAGATCCAAAGATCTAACCAAGTAAAGGACATCAAATAGGCATTTATTTATTTGAATGACATTCACTAGAACGGACTATCTGCGTCTAAGGACATGCACTAACCCTTGGACCAGTATAATGCTCCTTATGAACAGACGTCGAGAAAAGTGCTTAAAGTTTAAAAAACAAAAACGTCCTTGGTCGGTATCTAAAAACTTGTTTTTTTAATAGAACATTTTTTTAATAGACTATTGCACTCTAGGGTCAGAGAGAGAGGTCTTCAGGAACGATAGAGACTCCAGTGTTAAGATACCGCATTCTCTGTTTCTATTAATAGAGGCGATTCGGGGCGCACAAGTGTGTGACTGTAAACGGGACTGGTTGTGGATTCCCACTAGATTGTGGATTCCGACTCTGATGTCGAAGCATAGCGCGGGGTTGGGTTCCGCCACTCCATACGCAATGGGGGACGGAGTGTTTTAATACTAGGCACCGTCTGACTATCCTGTTATGTACGGGATACAGCGTGAACAAAAAGAAACGAATATGTTATATTTGCAATTCAGAAGGAAATAACAAAAAATATATAAAACATTAACTATATTTATCACTAAATGTAGGTTTATTGTCTGCTGTAGTAGAATAGTAATATATAGACATGTCAATACAAAGCCAGGGTCAATGGAGAGTCCTTTGTGTGTAAAATAACGCTAACTCACGCGGGTGCTAAATAATAAATTGTGTAATAAAAATCGCTCAAATAATATTGAAAAGCGTTATTATAATATTTGTGATCGAATGTTGTATTTATAGACCAAATCCAATAGGAAATATTACAAAATCGATATCAAAGCTCATCGTGTAAAGGCACTAGGCAAACCTATATCAGTCTTATTTACATAGAAATGCTTTTTTACCTTAATTATGTATTTTGTGCATATTTGTTTTTCGATGATTTTTTTCAGTTTTACGGTGTATCTCGCATATAGCAGGGTAAGCAGAGGTAACCTAGTGTTAACGCCGTTCCTTATCCCCCGGGGAATCTACGAAACATTGTGACGGAACTCAACGCCGTGCTTTTTGCCTTGGTACCAGAGTGAAAAAATAAGTAATAAATAACAATTCACTTCTGCGAGAGGGGTCTATACCCAAAACCGGAACACGCTTGTGCCTCTGCGCCACAACGGGTTCAAAACTTTTTGAAATTGTTAAAAATAAATAAAGTACACAGTACTACAAGTTCTTTATAGATTTACTCACAGTCAATCATACTGTAAAGTAAATGAGTAATAATAAATAAACTAACACTTTTCCACGCGCCGCTACCGGTAAGTCGAGCTAAGGCTATATCGGAGTGTATATTTTTATAATTTCCATTCAGAATTCGCCAGCGATACGGTCCACATGTAAACAAGACAGTGCTAACAATAACATGTCTTCTAAACTTTGTATCCTTGTGTTCACTGCTGTAATAGGCGTTGGATATGGTAAGTGGTATAAATATTTTATTATTTTTAAAGCATTTCCAAAAATTCACATTATAAGTAAAAGCTAGTGATATATTATTCCGTTCTCCCCTTTTCGCTTTTTTGAATCCTAACACTAAGGCATTACGTTTAAATAATACAGTATATTATGATTATTGACTTAAGTAAACTAAGGTAACTATCATATGGGAAGTTATATGTCTTTTTAAATGAATTATTTCTTATTTATGTTTCTTGTAAAGGAATAATTTAGGTTTTTCCTTAAATTCCTACTGAGGCCAGCCGTAGCACAGGGCCATAAAGTGTGACTATAAACGGTACAGGTTGTGGGTGCGATTCGCACTGGAGGAAATTTAATATTTTCATTTTTGATCTTGTTTCGAAGGCAAAGCGCGGCGTTGAACTCTACCACTTAAATGCATTGCATCATGGGGAACGTAGGGTCTTAACACTAGGTTCCTTAAAAACGAAGACAGTAGGACGCTAAAAATTTATTCTTTTCCTTAGAATCATACTAAAATCTAAAATAATATTTAAAAAAAATAATTAATTAACACTCTTTTATTATTAATAGCGTCATTCATTGTAAACATTCAACAAGCAGTGCTAAATGCTTACAATGAATGCAAATTACTTACAATGAATGGAATCGAACTCTCAACCGTCGCCTTTACCATCTCACACTTGTGCACCTGCCACACGATCTCAAAGATAACTTATTAATATAAAAAAACAACTAATTAACATAAAAAAAATATTTTTACATTCATCAATAGGTGTTGATCAAACCAATTACGACCTAAGCAGGAACAGGATAAACAGCGCTCGTAACGGTAATAACCACTATCGAATAGTAAAAAGCTTTGAGCTTAACCATAATACTTAATTAACTACAGTATTCTTTCTATTCATTGAAAAAACATAAATAATAAAAAAGTCTCTTTCATTTTATTCCATTTTAAAATGTTTCATCCATTCCACATCAATCAGTAAAACATTTTTACCATATTTTTTAATTTGAAGCCTTTTATAATCCGCTTTCAGTAACGGAGATTTTCGCAGCTTAGCTTATAGGCATTTTGTTAATAAATGTTATACGCTCCAAATATTGTTTTTTTTTTTGTTTTATTCAATTGAAATGTAGGTACGAACATTTTATTTAATATTTACACATTTGTACAGTTTGTTAAAGTTAGCTATTAATTGAGTCCTTAAAAAAGCTTCAGATTTCATATAGCGTGATAAAACAAAACCTAATGTTAAGACAATTTTGGGTTGGGCACAAGACTTTTCTGGGATGGGCATGGAAATATGAACTTGTGAACTAACTTCACAAATAACAGATATGATTTTTTTGTAAGCTTCAACCAGTATCCCACACATATAGCGGGGTCGTCGTATTAAGATGAAAAAACACGAAAAAATAAACAATATTAATCTATTTACAACTTAACAATTAACTTCACACATAGTAATATTAAAATTAACACAATAATAGGAAGAATAAACTACGACCAAGGTCAAAAATCTTCATTTGAACTCCAAATAATTATACTTAACATTAACAACCTAAACTAAGATTATATCTTGTTTTTTTAAATATAATTACCGTTTTTCTTTAAGCTATTTGCATTTAACGTTCTTTTGTAGTCTAGTGATGTATTTACGAAAAAAACAAGATTCTAAGCATTTTTTTATCCGCACCAAATTTTTAGTGAGACATTTTATTTTTTACCAAGTAGAACGAACAGAAACAACCTAATAATATTACTCTTCACTTTGAATTTGTTTGATGATATTAAGTACTAGCGGCTCGCTCGTGGTTTCACCCGCGTGAACAATGTTATTATTAATTTCTGTCTCCATGACTACGTCCAAGTGACGTCTATGCAAAATTTGAGACTCCTAGCATTTGTAGTAACGAAGTTTCATACAAACTTTCAACCCCAAAAACAACCCCTTAGGAGTCGAATATTTCAAGTTCCCGTCTTAGCGAGCACCTACGTCCTATAAATAACTCCTATGCAAAATTTGAGATACCTAGAACTTGTAGTTTCTGAGATTTTGTGATGAGTGAGTGACGTTTCGATTTTATATATATAGATTAAGTAGGACATTTTGATTCATCAAAATCTAAATTACGTTAAATAGCAAAATATGAACATGTGTATATATAGAGGCCAGTCGTGGCGCAGGGGCTTAAACGTGTGACTGTAAACGCAACAGTTTGTGGGTTCGATTCCCTCTCGAAAAGATGAAATATTTAAATTTTCATCGGCGTTGAGTTCCTCCACTTAACACGCGATGCCTTCAGAATTCAGCTGAAAGTAAGGAACAGAACCTTAAATGGAGTGTCCTCCAGTCCTGAGTGTCCTAACACTACGTTCCGAGGTTCCCTCTGCCGGCTCTGCTAAACAGCGTGAAGCTTAAAAAATAAATTAACATGTATATTCCGGTGACGCTCAAATTTTTATTACAACATACTTTTTATGTTTTTAT
>HE671150.1:29090-96378 GCA_000313835.2 Heliconius melpomene melpomene | reverse complement strand
CCATAGTTGACCTTCGACACCACAGTATTAATGATTCCTAACAGTAGACGAGACGAAAAAGGTAGGAATATTTAGAGACCGTTTTCTCTGACTGACCCATTAGGGGCAAATCGTGAGCCTAAAAAATATCTAAATAGGGCTACACACTAAAACTATAATTCGTTTTTTTAGTTAAATTTGAATGAATTTCTCCCTACTAAGTCGGTAAAAACACACATATTCCATTTCCTCATCCATTCTTAACATTTCCCTTGTAACAGTATGAATATTAACATGCAACATATCAATCACGGCAGATCTCTGGTGCGATACTCGTTAAAGGGTCGGTACTTGGGAACTTGGTTTCACGAATGTGGGTTATACTTATTATTTATTTGCTAGGTATTAGAAATATGTTTAGGAGGTTGTTATTATTGGATAAAAATAAAAATTGTAAAGGCATTTATTATATGTGTTCAATGCGGAGTGGGGGTCGCTGTCTTATTAAAATTTATAACCAAATTAAAACAGTTTAATATAAGATAAAACCAGTAGATTTAAAATTTATTTGGATACATTTGTAAAACTACGTTTTTAACAAGAATTAATCTAATATGTATTTTTCATTTCCCTAATCTGGAAAACAAAGCGCGACGTTAAATTCTGTCACTCAACACACAACATCTCCAACATTGGGCGGAAAATGACAGTGTCTTAACACTAAAAAAATTAAATTAAACTATTAAAATTAAAAGTAATTAAATTTCAACGCATATCCATAACTTCTAAGAAGTATAATGGAAACAGACCTGCAAGGCATGATTAACGTGGATACGAGTATGCATATTTTATAAACCAAAATGGCAGTAGTAAATATAGCATGCAATTTAAAAACTAAGAAACGTAATTGCCCTAGTGCTACTTATTATGTATATTTCAGTAATTGATATAAATTTAATAATAGGTTCGCGTTATGGGAAAGCTATTTCTTCTACCTCTATAATATTATGTCCTTGTATACAAATGAGGCTTGAAATATTAAAGAATGGGGACATTTTACAATTTTCACACACGCTCTTTCCTGCAAAACAATAAGTAAGACAGTGTTAAGATGCTCCGTACCCTAATTTTAGATTAATTTTTCGGTTAATTCGTGTTAAAAGGCGGAATCTAACACCGCGCTTTCCATACCAGGCCATCCCAGACCAGAGCGGGGAAATGAAAGCAATCCAATAATTTCCCCAAATGGGGATTGAATTCACAACCACAATTGTTACAACTTATACTTATGTTTCGTCAAGTTAAAAATGTAAAATAATTCCATGCTTCAATATTTTTTAGGAAATTAATATGTTGTATATAATTAAATTATATAGAATTTTATTATCTTTTCAATCCTTTTGGTAGGATGAATTGAAAGTATAATTTAAGAGGTAAATTTTCCTTCAAATGCGAATCGAACTCCCAATCGTGTTCAAATGGGGTAACTCCTTGATTGAGTCAAGTTATCTACACCTACAATAATCATTTATTTTTCGTTCATATATACTCGTATATAAAACATAAAAACGTCGCTTTCACCAAACTTCAATCAATTTACAGCAATTTATTTAATCACCACCACGTAATGAAAGTAATACTTAAACGCACATTATACAAATTTTACTTACTTTAAGTTATTAAGAATAAAAACTTAACATATACTTAAAGATTTTTTTATCTGATTTAAAAAAAGTTTACCGAATAATGTGTTTTTTTATCTTTACAAATCTTCAAATCGCTTGACATTTCTTTTGCTTGTTAATATTATAATTATAGCTCGATATGTGAGGTACATGGGTAACAATAGAAGTTAAATTTTCGTTTTTCGAATGAGCAGTATGCTGTTGGCCATATGGGCCTCTACAGCGTCACCGGGCTTAGGGAGGTTGAGCTAGAAGAACTCTGACGTTGGCAGTAGAAGTAAAATTTATTTATAGATAATATATATTTATTTAATCTCTTACATGTACACTTACTGATATAATAATATCTAGGCAACAGGCAATAGGCGTAAACTTAGAGCAAGAGACTTTTAGGATGAAAATTTTGCCGACTTTTGGTTACTTTATAAGAATAAAACAGATTATGACAGATAGAAACCGATTTATCGTACAATTTCCAAGAAATTATTACTGTTCTGTTCTGTTCTTTCTATTATAGCGTTCCGCGAAATTATTACATTTTAGCAATAATCTTGAAATTGACATATCTAATAAAGGCGGAAGCGGCAAAAACCTATAGACACACAATATTATGAACATAAAGTCCACAGCCAACAACTAGCCAATTAAAATATATGCTTAGCGAGCATCAAACCTATTTAATTCCACTCAGAAAGGCTGTCGCTAAATAACTTTCATATTACCGGCGTGGCTATCCTATGACACTGACACACTTGTTCAGATAATAATCGATTTAAAAGGTAAAAGCAACAACATCGATTTTTTACGTACGAGTATACCATTACAATCGACGCGGTTACATCTCGAGATAAAATCGGAATTATGGGACATCGATATGATGACACGATACATCGAAATCAGCTGTCAACTGTCAGACCTCGTCATATTTAGACCGTCTGTTGAAGGAACCAGTTCAAGAAATCCACATATGTATTATGTATAGTATAGTATATTTAATATTTATGTTAGCTACTAAGTGATTAAGCTATTCATTGATATTTTTTTAACAAATTCAAGGCATTCATTATTCATTTCTTATATACCTACTAAATGCAACTAACTTCATTTATTTATGAACTTTAACACGTAAACTGGAAAATTTTGTTTTTTCATGATTTTATAGCTAACCATAATTTACTTTAATAAAGGTACATTACATATAGAATTGAAATAAACTTTAAAATCCCTGAATTGCAGCAAATTTTATATAAAATTAAAAAAAGAATTTATTTTTCCATTCTGTAAGTCGTATGTAATCTGAAAGGATGTACCTAAACATTTTAAACACTCGCAGCACTCGAGTCCACCATTAAAAGTCCGCTTACAAATAGCGTAACTCGATAGTGGAATCGAACCCGCGATATGCAAATGCGCGTCCGATCGTGACGCACGACGTCCGGACACTTGCCGAGATCAGCGCGATGATAGACAGCTTTTATCACAATACGCGGTGACATTCAGCTGAAAAAATGTTTTGTATGGTTTGCCGATTTCGAGGAACGGTGGAAGAGCTTGGCTTGGAATTTCTTTTTTAATCTATTTACATATCTAACTATATAGCTTTTACCTCCGACTTTGTTCTCGTGTTTGTAAGTGTTGCGTATGTGTACGTTATTTATAGGTATGTTGCATATGAAGTATGCTAGTAGAGAATATTTTAAATAAATTAAATTATTTAATTAATATTTGTTCAATTAATTCCAAGCTGAACACCACACATAAAGATAGGCAGAAAGGACCTGGGACCCTAAGATTCAGATTCCAGTTCTCATTAAGACACTTCCATTCCTCACTTCGTGCTGAATTCTGGTATTGCATGTTGAGCGGCGATACTTAACGCCGCACACATATATTTTCAACACACCAAAAGAAACTGATAGACTAACACATCTCTATACAAATACACGTGTTAAATCCATTTATAAGATACATCAATCACGCTGAAGGTACTTTATAATTGATTCTATTAGTAATAATCTCAAAAGTTTCTTAAAATTTAAATTTTAAATTAGATTAACGTATGGTGTATAATATAAATGAGAACATTAGTTAATAGATAATGTTATAAACCTTACATTTAAAATGGTCCAAGTTACATATTAGAAATACATAAATCTTTCGGATTAAATAAAAGAAGGGCTAAGGCTCTAACTGGCTTCCTTATAAGGAAGCATATAAGAGATATTTTATTTGATTGTTTTTCCAGATTCATATATGTTAAGACACTCTTAACATATATGAATCTTCACGATTAAAGTTAAATATTAGGTGTTGGGTGGAGAAACTAAATGCCATGCTTTATCTTTTTACTAGAGCGAGAAGAAAAAAAAATATTTGACCGATTGGAAATCGAACCCACAACCATCGAGTTTTACAGTCAAACGATGTGCCTCAGTTGACATATAAACATAATCTAAATTCCAAACCATATAAGTAAATGTCTTTTGCAAAAGTTGCAAATCATTCCAATGGCATTTCAAACCTCCCTATCACTACAACTTTTCCATAGAACTACACTAGTTAACTTACCTTAATAACTTCAAATAACTATGTTAACTAAATACCTCGGCGTTAAACACAATATAAATTAGCTGCAAGTGGTAACATTTACACAATCTGTTTGGCTCGTGTGTATCGCAGGTCGATACTGGCATTAAAAGCCATTACTATCGGTTTACGCGATCAATTCTCTGTTCATTTAAAACTGTGGGGTTTGGTGCTACTTTATACCTATAATAATACTGATTAATTTAAATCGAATTATTTTTGGTATTTATAATCTATTATTGATAGAAATAAATTAAATTTGTTTGTACAGACAAACAGATATTGTTAGTTATTGGACAAATAACACTACAGATAATCTATATAATGAAAACCTGCTTAATTAATGATTATGAATAAACAGATAAAAAAAAACATTTTGACATTTCTTTTATATTTTTTCATTTTATAACTTCTTAAATAAAATTTTTAAATATAATTATTATTACTATTATCTGTATAATATCGACTATTGATTAACATTATTAAAATCTCAATAATAAAAACAAAAAGTAAAATGAACATAGTAACATTTATATTAATTAAATATAAATATTTCAATATACGATATCACAGGTAATGGTATCAGATATGGTATTCTAGGTGATCGGTCTCCCGCGTCACAGCACAGATCTCTATCGCGTCGATTGTGACTGCCTCGATGCACGACTATTTTAATTGGGCTCCGATCTTTGATCAGATAAATGAAAGGACAAGATGGCGGCTTTGTTTTTTTTTATGGACATGTAGGCACGTGTTCGGTGTTTGTTCGAGTTATAGAATTTTGAATGGTCGTTTAATGGTGATGGCCTGTACAAGACAGGCGTTAGATAGTTGATGTGGTGATTTACATTTGGTATTTTAGTTGTTTTAATATATTCACTTTTTTATATATATTTTACACTTTTCCGTGAAAATTAATAGTTACCAAGTTATAGTTGCAAAGTTCAGTTGTTAGTATAGGACAAATAACACGTTCATACACAGTATGAACTAAACATAATTACTAAATTTCAAAGAACTGGGAACCTAATGGTAAGTTCTGCTCCCGATTCCGACAACTTTTTTTAGGGCAATGCGTGTTGAACTCAACGCCGTGCTTTGAATTGTTACCAGAGCGACAAAATTAAAATATTAAATATTTCATATCAGTAAAAATCGAACCCACAACCGTCTTGTCTACTATCGGTTGTGCCCGTGCGCCACGACAACCTAATAATTACGATGCACAAATAAATATATTTTAACATTTAATCCTTCCGTGTATAACTCAAGCCTTTGTGGCGTACATGAGATGACAAGAACTAAAAGGACAAATCACATACAGTATACTTCCTCTAACGTTCGCTCAAAGCAATGCGGGTACTTATACGAAAGCTTGATACAATATGGTAATGTTAGATTCGTGCTAGCACTCTCATATAAAAGCCATTTTAACCACATTATTTGACGTGTCTATAAAGACAAAAGGATACTGATAAATATCATTTAACGAATCGACATTCGGTTTCGCAAAAGTTGTTTAAACGACACCAAGTCACGCCATCTATCTGATTGAACATTCAACCTTTTTTAACAATCACAACTTATAACTTACTTAAGGAGAAACGGGAGCTCGAACGCAACTAACGAACTGCGATAACTGGCGTTCGGTATGACGCCAACATTAAACTGCCAGATAAATCGAGCTGGAGTGAACCAATCGCACGTCACTGCGGAATCGCAGCGGCCAATCGAAATGCGCTGTTACTAGGATAGCGTGACCCGAACGCAATCCGATTCGAATTGCATTCGTTACCGCCAGATGGCGGTGCGCGGGCTCCAATCGTCGCGTCCATCTCGCTGTCGTGCCCATATAATGATCTTCACAGGGGCAGGAGAATGAAGTTGAGCCTCTCATTAATTGGCGTTTTGAGCTGAGATCGCTGCGCGAAAGATAGGTTAATTCCTCGCCCGGTCGAGATCGTTGTCGCTCAAAAAGGAAGGAGAGCGAGCGTTTTCTGGAAATCAGATCCAATTACAACGAGCCCCGTTAACTTTTTGTTCTGTTTGGTCGACGGTCGAAGGTGTACTCACGCGCAGTATTGACAGACGATGGCTATGCGACCAGTTAAAACTGATTATTTTATTTCCCGGATGCACGGAAATGTTAGTAGGACCTTACATTGCTCGCATAACTAAAAATCCTATACCCCACCCACGCGAAAAATTTACATACCGCGAGCACGTCTCAATTAGGAGCGCTAATGTATGCCTCGACCGAAGCCCTGATCTGTCTGACGTCGACAGATAGTGAGTGAAACGTGACGAGTGACGACTATCAGGAGAAAACCACTGCCAATTTTGCATCGCTTCGCTATTAACAACGCTAACAGCAACTGATACTGTTGATTTCTTTTAATTTTTGTACCTTCTCAGACTTATATATTTATCGTAATTAAAAGAATTTAGACTGAGAGAGACTCATATAATTTTATTTAATTTTCAGGTGAGGACGAGGAATGGGGAAACGAGAGCGAGGCGATGCCTGGAGAACCTCGCACGCCAAGCTCTGGCGGAGAGCGACCAGCCTCTAGCGGAGGCGCCTCGCCTGCTTCAGAAGGCTCTGTTGCTGCTTCTCCACCACGCCTACGGCTCAATGCCAGTCTAGCCACTGATCCGGCGCTTGCACCACAAGCCACGTCTTTAAAACATGAACCTCCGTCGCCATCGCCGCCTCCGCCTCCTCCACAGCCGCGAGATTATGGCTTAGCGCTGACAGCAGCTAATTTCTCTGCACTATTTCCAGCAGCTGCAGTAGCAACTACTCCACCTGGTTATATGTGTAAACCATGCGGTATACGTTATTCTTCGTTGAGTACTCTTCAAGCACATCAAGAACACTATTGTTCAAAACGTAGAACAAAACCTGATGGGACAGAAGCAACAACGGACGTAGCGGCTGATGATTCTAGTGGAGACTCTAAAACTCCCCGACCACCTGGCAAACAATTCGCTTGTACTTATTGTTCATACAGTGCTGACAAAAAACTTAGTTTAAATCGACATATGCGAATGCATTCTTCTTCACCAGTCAGCAGCGGAACTCCCGTACCGCCACCTACTTCAAATGGTGAAAGTATAGAAGGGCAACCTGCCCAAGAACGTTATTGTATGGATTGTGATATTCATTTTACGTCAGTTAAAACATATCGCGCTCATAAAGCTCATTACTGTAATACAAGACAAGTAGTCAAACAAGTTTTAGCTGCCGCTAGGACAGGATCTGCCACGTCAGGCTCTGCACCACCTTCACCAGGAGCGACTCCTCCGGCCCAAAGTCAATATGCATTAGCACTACCAACAAATCCAATTCTAATAGTTCCATATTCAATATTGCAAGGTGCTAGTAGACTTCCAGGCGCTACATTGCCGGATCCAGATACACCTTGCTTTTTGTTACCGAATGGAACTCTTCAACCTATTAGCCGAGCGTTGCCAAATATAAATACAGAAGTAAAAGAACCTGAAGTTTTAAAATCAGCCAATAGACCTCGTGAACCGTCGCGAGATGGTGCTACGCCTTTAGATCTGAGTGTTCGACGTACCCCCGAATCTGTAACAACAGATGAACATGAGAAAGAAAATAGAATGCGTTCAACTACTCCAGAGCAAATAGTTTGCGCTCCATCATTGCCAGGCTCCCCTGGAACACCGTCGCCTTCAAGAAGATCTTCATCACCCAGTGGAGAAAGTTCTCCTAAGCGTCGCCGTCGTAATTCAAGAGGACCAACCCCCAAACCATGTATACCATCTCCTCCTGAAGAAAAATTTAACCCAGTCGTACCTCCTCCAATCATGCCACCTGCTTTAGCCCTTCGATTAGCTTCAGAAATACCTGTAACGGCGGCAACCCCTCAAGTGTTAGTGAAGCAAGGAGTCTCGAAATGCATAGAATGCAACATAGTCTTCTGTAAATTCGAAAATTATCGCATTCACAAACGGCATTACTGTTCGGCCGGTGGAGGCGAGGAGAGGGCTAGTCCCGCCCCACCCGAGCCTGGACCGCCTCCACAGTATCGACAATTAATATGTTTGGCGTGTGGAATAAACTTTAGCTCAATAGACAATTTGACAACCCATCAATTATATTACTGCACGAAGCGGGAGACGCGTTCGCCACGTAGTCTACCAGAAGCGCCCCGGCCTTCGTCAGGGTCGGATGGCGGGTGGAAATGTCCATGTTGTGACGTGGTGTCACCAACTGCAGCAGCCGCGCAGCGACACATGGAGTCTCATGCTGGAGTCAAGGCGTTTCGTTGCACGATCTGCCGGTACAGGGGAAACACGCTGAGAGGCATGCGGACGCACATACGCATGCATTTTCGTGAAAAACCTGCAGATCTACAGGTTGGTATAATTTATTAATTAAATTATTGTTTCAAATACTACTTTAATAAGCATATAATCATACATGATTTTTAATACGACTTCCAGCATTTTATACTAAATGGCCTGTGTTAATACTTAAGGTCACGGCATTTTTCGTAATGATCAGATATTAAAGTTGAATTTATGTAATTTAAAACTATCAAGCAATTGCAAATTTAAAAACATTAAAACATTGTTAATATAGAATAATCTTTCGTGATTTCAGGAGGAGAGCTACATCTCATGCGTGCTCGAAGAAGACAACAGGGAGACTACATCACCTAGCCCAGCAGGTTGGGGATCGGGTCCACAAATGTGGGTCTTGCGCGTACACTTCCACTTACCGTGGCAACGTTGTGCGACATGCGCGCCTTGTCCACGCCACTGAGGAACCTGAACCTGAAGAACAAACCTCGCCAATACCAGCGGTCGACATTAAGAAGGAACCAGAGACTGAAGAAGACACGCCTAACTTCTGCAAGTCGTGTAACATACCGTTTAAATACGTGAACACGTATAAAGCACACAAGCAGTTCTACTGCACCGCGAACCAAGACGCCGCCGCTAATAACAACGTACCAGCGAGAGTCAACGACGCTCCTGTCGTATGAAAATACTTTAGAAAGTTTCAGCGGCCTTTAGTAAACTACTATTAATATTCTGAAATAGTAAAACCTTATAAATATTTAACTCTACCTATCTATTAATATTAAAGAGTCACGATAAGGCTGCTGTTCTCTCGATCCTTAGCTTACTCCGCTTAAGAGCGTTTTTTAATTAAAAATTTAAGTGTATAACTCGTTTTCTGGATTATAAAAAATATGTGCAATAATTAAACATAAAAATGTAATTCGATATAAGACACTTGTACTGCATATCAAAGCCAAATTGACGTTTTGATATTAAATGCGTTCAATGTGAAAGAAATCTCGGCTAATGTAAATATAGCCATAGGCGTGGCTACTTTTTTTAAATAATAGATACATAGATTAATATCCTTTGTATCGTATAAAGTTTCACGGGAAAATAAACAGACCGACTTTTAAATTTATGTGTTTTACGTTTATTCTATATTAATTTGTAATTATAATTTTAAGTTAAACTTATGTAATTTTAAACACACTTCAGCATACTTTAAGTCACTTTATACTTCTAGCGACGCCTATGATTAGAGCCCTTATTAAGATTTTGTTATATTATAAATATTGTTATGTAAAAAAAAGTTAACCTTCTTCGTCATTGTATTAGTATACGTTAAAATACCAAATTGTAAATATATGTAAAGATATTATTGCAAACTAATTAAATTTTATTACCATTTGTTCTAAGTGATTGTTCTTTCTTTGTTGTTAATTTTTTTTATTATTGATAATAATTACTTTTAAATGAATTATATAATATAATCTTGCTAAGCAAATAAATGCTCATTCCGTTATTAACCAGTGTTTTTCAAAAAAATATGAATGGCGCTACATAATATAAATATATTTGCAATATTTTTTCTTTTATTGTGTTTTCTGTTTATTTTTCTTATTAAATTTATATTGATTATTTTATATGTAACGTAATATCCGATAACTGTTCTAAAATTTTGTTTCGCTGCTAATGTAGTGTCATTTGTACACTCTTGATATGATAAGAAGTTTGTTATATTTTTATTATCTGCATTAAAAGAAAATGTATTATTTTGAAGTCATATAATTTAATGACATTAATTTTTAATACCATACAAAAGTTTTTACACAGTAAAATCAAATTTCAAATGCATATTGTAAGGTTAGTACGTTTAATAAACACTGGCATGTTATTCCATTAGTTACATATAAATTATTATACTAGCACTGCAATATAATGTATAATATATTGGTAAAATTAAAGAAAAATAATGTCTTCTATTAAGAAAACGCGAAATACCATGTTTTGTCAATGCCAAAGCATCGCTAGATTATCGTAATTTGCATTTATAGGTATCTCACTAATTATAATTGTAGAATTAAGAAATTACAAGACTTATTCCGTTAATATGAATGTATTGTGTTTGTCTGTACATTGGAATAAGTCTAGAGTTTTCACTTTCGGATAAATGGCCGTGTCCATTTGGATTTAAACGTAACGTAATTTTGTGGTTAAGTCGTCGACAAGTACTTGAATACGGATCATATATTATCTGTATCTCATAATACTTTTTGTCTGTTATAATAAAATACATTGACTTCCATAAACTATAAAATACGACCATTAAATCCTCTATAAGGAAAATATTCTCTAATTAATGTTAAAACATAAAATGTCTCCGACTTAACCATGCATACCTACGTAAAATTAACATGACATTTCAATAAATCAACATAGCATCTGATGTGACGTGCCATAATCAGTGTTTAATGTAAACAAAATAGATTTAAATGTTAACGTGATGTTCTCGAATAAACTTATGGCTTAAATTTAATATATCGCATTTTGAAAATTAAGCTGCCTACTTCGCGAAATTGCTTCTTAGTTTACTAAATTCCATTACAAATATTATAAAGGTATCTACAGATGGATTCGTACATTAGTTTAAGTAAGTTATTATGAAAATATATTAAATTGAAAAGGAATACTTCTAATTTCTATAATAATTATTAATTAGCTTAATTTTCAAGATGTGAATGATGTGATATAACAAAATAGCATGTCAACGCGCCTAGCGACGGCCAAATATTAGTGTTGAATGAAATATGCCACATTGTAATGTATTTGTAACCATAGTACGTTTTAAAGTGATACATGCGATACGCGATATACGCGTACATTGATATTGTAAAATACGCCAGACAATAAATTATTATTTATCACATATCTTTATTTTGTTATCCATCCAACTCCTATTTACTTCACACTTCCTCTGCATATGGCAAAGTAGATTTATAAAACCTTGCGTAAAGAAGATAAAGATGTAACTGGCTTTTTTGAATATGGCATAAATGACAAAGTTAATTTTACCAGTCTGGGACAACCACAATAATTAAAAGTCTAATCTAATCAGCTTCACGCATATTTCTTTTAATAAAAAATAGATCCATGGCACCTATTTGGTACCAAACTATTTCAGTTCTTATAATAAAAAAAATAATAAATTATTATTCCCAAAATATATTTACATTAACATTTATAAATCAATTCTATAAACCAAACATAAATCAATCTGGGTCAGAACAATCAGATTCATATTGTTCCCTAAACTGCTCACAATCCTCCTCCTGGCCATAGTAAAAGCCATCATCACTATCATCCTTGTAACCATCGTCTGGTGTACAATGGACATAGTTCCTGCTATCAGATAAGTCAGGTTGTTCAGAAAGAACCCTTGCTTTATATTTAGCATATGCTGCCCCATATCTTTTAACATCTTCATTAAATAGGTCCGGTGGTTCATCATATACTTTTTCTTCATCTACATCACTTGAGAGATCATCTTCTGTAAGAAAAGAAAGACAACTCTTATATCATGACTCAAAAATTTTAAGCATATATTTTTCTGTATATAATAGGGTAAGGACAAAGAACATAGTGACAAACACATCATTCTTCTCTTTCAAAATTTTATATATTACTTAGTACTATAATTTATCTTTCTAATGTGACAAAAGGATTAATTAAAAATAATCATAGTTAAAGTGAGATATTTGAAAGGTATTAATTTGACTGTCCCTTATTCGAAGCTTATTAAACGAGATAGGCACTACGTTTCCCGCCTGTACTTCCTTCTTAGGCCACGCCTTTTTCCCCTGACGTCACTTCCACTTGACAGCCCCTTCCTTTTGACAGCCGTGGGTAAAAATATTCATTGGCGTTTTATTTTCCCGCCGAGTCGGTCGTCGTCCGAGTACGTATTCCGACTCTTCGAAAATTATACAAGTAAGTTTTTACATTATTATAATAATGTATATTTTTTCTTTTCATTTCACATTTCATTTATCAAATGTTTAGTTGAATAGTGAAATTATATGGCTAAGTAGGCCGATATAATTTGTTAATCTACCTTCACATTTTTAAATATTAACGTATTCTATTAACGTTTTACTTTCGTAAATGTTAACGGTTTTGTTTCATGTAACTAATTGATAAATTTAATAAAAGTTAATGGTTCTCTCATCTTTTTCGGAGGATAGTGTTTCTTTTTTGTGTATTGGAATTTAGCATGGAAAACAATGTAGTGTCCGTGGTTCCGCGAACTTCTTTCTCACCGAATCAGCAGCGGCGGAGGTCCTTAAGTTCAAGTAGTTCTTCGTCGTCAAATGATTCGAAGAGTAAGCACCGTAGAAATATAAAGAATAGAATGTGGGAAGATCGTGTTCCAAAGAAATCGCCATTGTCACGTGAGTGCAGATTTTAATGATCGTGTCACATCGCTTATGGCAAGGTACGCTTATACTGTATCGATGATGAGATCGTTCATGAAAATTCTAGAAGATCTGTTAATTGTAAGAATGATTTGACTCTCTCTTTTGAAATCCTTTAATTCCTAAGGCTTCAACGGCCTTCAATGCTTATTGATCATCCACATTTGGATAAAGATGATGTCAGATACGCGGACTGTCAATAAATTGTACAATTTTTCTCCGGGCTTTACGGAACTTGAAACAGGTTCTTATGAAACCCCTCGGAATCTCAATCACGCCGACAAGACATATGCTGCCTTAAGCATGTATATATTTTAAGCAAATGGAAGCTTTACAAAATGGTTTACGGGATCCACTGTCGTGGGCGAAAGATTGCGTCCTGTCGAACTATGACGTTTAAATAAGCGCTCTTTGATCATCTGGCGTTTTTCATAAAAGCTCCACAGATCTAATTCAATTAATCTGTGGCCGTCGGCTGAGGATTTGGCTGCTAAATCCGGTCTTCGCAAGGTTCCTCGTCAGCTACTAATTTTTTCAGCGCAGAAAAGTTTACTGTAGTTTAGAACGTGCTGGTGGAATTAAGAAGTGTTTCTGGCCTGTCCAGAAAACAAATGTGACTTCTGCCTCGCAGGCAGTCCTAAAAAAGTCACACGGCCCCTCGCAGGGGCCCAATCGAAATTTTTAGCTCTCGCAGGGTTTAGCTTGGTGTAACCGCAGTTACCCGCATCCACTTTGCTCTCATGCAGCCCCTCCGCAAGGTGGTTGTCAAGTTACCAGCTACATGCTACCTTGTTGCTCATTTCAATTCGGCCGCAATTTTCAAAGTTGTTATAAGGGAAGTTCCCTTCGACAAAACACGAGACAACGTGATCAAAGTAAGGTTGGACAAAAACGACCGTTATCACCGTCTCCTCAAAGTAAAGACAATAAAAGTCTGACTTTCTGACTTAGTTTCTGGCGCAGTGTCGGGATCAATGAGCTTGTCTAGGGGCTCCGAACCTAGTCCTAAAAATAATATTGAGGTATCGCATACCTTTCAATCACCTCTGGTGTACCTCGGTACCTCAAAATGACACGTGCCCGAATCAATTAACATGATTCAGATCATAAGCAAGATGAAAGCGCTCTCCAAGCTTTCTATCGTTAATGTTTCTGGTTCCAAAAGCAACGGCTCATATCGACCAATTTTCATTTTAAAGGCTTTAAGACAATATGTCATAACGCGCTATTTCAAGCTCGTAAATGTTCAGCACATATGAGATTTCCTACAACCGAAAGATTGGTTGTTCAAAATAGACATCTCACAAGCCTATTTTCACCTTCCTATTGGGTAAAGTCCCACGAGATTTCTGCGTCTCTATTATCCCGAGGATCCCCTGGAGATGACCTGCTTACCATTTGGGCTGAGTATAACACAAACGTTTGCAGCAATAACGAATTGGATAACTCAAATTCTCAGAGAGCAAGCAATAAGAATTATCGTCTACTGGGCGATTTTCTGTCAGCCAACCAGGACAAAAACATCCTACAGGAGCATGTGCAGAAAATGATAGTTTTTCTAAAGAAACTAGGATGGGTGATAAATTTCGAAAAATTATCCAAGGTTGCAGAGAAGAGCTTAGTGTTTTTGGGGATTCATTGGAATCCCTGGCCAAACAGTGTCTACCTGCAGACAAATTACCCCTTTAGTATCAGCAATAAACGAAGTGTTGACGGATCAACGAACAAGCCTCGGAAATCTTCAAAGGTTTGTTAGCCAGTTTGTCGGGAATCTCAATTTTGCCAGTTTGTCGGGATTCTCAATTTTGCCAGTACCCAGGGGCAAGCTCAACTATCGCGCACTTCTGAAATTTTTGAGCAAAATTTTATAGCTATGAACTAAAATACTTCACGCTATTCCTTTGACTGGAATGGAAAATCTGCTTTGGTGGCTACAAAATTGCAGGCGGTCAACATTTATTCATTTCGATCCACCCCATCATTTTCTCACTACCGATGCGTTGGATGTGGCATGGGGAGCCTGCCTAAACAATATAACTCTTGCCGGTTTATGGTTACAAACAAAGCGCCGTCTCCATTGAAATCAAAAATCAATCACGCTGATGGATTATCAAGGATGCAAGAGAGACCCGAGTGGCAATTGACATACGATTGCACGGACAGAATTTTCATAAATGGGAAATTCCATTTATAGACCTGTTCGCATTCAGTCGAGCTCATGTAGTGACTAATTACGTCTCACTGGATCTTAACGTCGATCAGGCTTGGTGTACTTTTCATGAGGCGTTTTTTCCCGGACTTGGAACTTTAATCTAGTGTGGTTATCCCACCGTTTTTCTTATTCCCAAGATACTCTGTCATCTATCCAGGCTCATGGAATCTATTCTTTTATAGTCCCTCGACGGAGACGGATATCTTGGCACCCGGATGTCAAAGCTCATGCCCTAGCAGGACCATGCATGATTCCTCGCCTTGACAAAGTTCTCGTAGACAGGATCACAAGCTTACCTCCGCCGAAATTGTTCGAAATGACAATGAAGGTCTGATAGTGTGGCGGTCTGGGGCACTACATGGAAGGAACTTTAACCAGTTGAAGTTTCTGAGGGAATCTTGGCGTTCATCAACACGTAAGGTCTATCATATCGCGTGGAAACGATAAGATTTCTTAGTGTAGATCTTACAAAATAAATCACCTTAAGTTTTGCTTAAATGGCCAGTGAATTTGCTAGTTTTTTTGTCAGATCTACATCATTAATCTTCAAATTATCATATACTTCTGTTTTGCTTCATAAATCGCATCCGAATTCATCATTTCAATTCATCCAAATTTATCAGGTCAACTTAGTTCCCATGAACTTGTAAAGCACATTTTGAAATCAATAGCACGCGTAAGCTATCAGTCATATGAAGGCCCCAATTTGAAATAGAGACAAAACTAATGTTTCCAAGTGCAAAGACATACAGCTGCTCTGCTATTACTTTGTTCAGGAAGAAGAATTCATGACTTGACTTTGTTAACAGTAGGTTCAGACAATTACACCCTTGACGATAATTCTATAGTTTTTTGGCCACCATTTGGGTCAAATCCGATTCTATTACATGTCTGTACGTAATAAATCTGTAATCAAGATGTAAATTATTGGCTAATGATAAGGAAAATGAGAAAATGGACCCCGTTTTCTAGAAAAAAAAATAACAAAATCATTACTTGAAGATCGGAGAAGACTATCGTTTAACCTTTTTATCAATATTGGAGGTGAGCCCAGACCCGCGTCACGTACATTAATAGGCGTTTAGGTCAAATCCTTGTTTAAGGATGCGGGCGTATCAGCTATCTCCGAAAGCATTAGATCTGCGGTTGTTTCTAAAAATTGGTTTTGGTTCGTTTCTAATCATAAATATAGAATCAGTGACACAATTGTTTGATCCTATCATGTGATTGATAAATTTAGATGATTTATATGTTTATTATATTTTGATGATAAATGTATGAATAATTGTAATAAAAAATTCTCATTAAAATGAGAAAGAAATATCTAGTTATACTTTTATAATAACAATTTTTCTTTTTATTTATTTCTCATAAAATTTGCTTTCACTCTAAAGTAAGAGTTCAATGTTTCTGATTTCATATAAAAGTAGATTTGTTAGAATACGCCTTATGACATTTTCTAGTTTATATTGCATTCAATATACCTATACTATGTACTACTCTAGTATTACAGTCTTCGAGTGATCTATACTGCTATCACATTGGCGTTCGTCACTTCCACCAGGCGATAACAAACACGTCTCATTTAATAAGCTTCGAATAAGGGACAGTCAAATTAATAGCAGCGTTTTACCTGAAATAAAACGTTTATTAATTTACTTACCTTATTCGAAGCTTACGATTAATCGCTACCTGGTGTTTACTAAAACGCAATGAATATTTTTTACCCACGGCTGTCAAAAGGAAGGGGCTGCCAAGTGGAAGTGACGTCAGGGGAAAAAGGCGTGGCCTAAGAAGGAAGTACAGGCGGGAAACATAGTGCCTATCTCGTTTAATAAGCTTCGAATAAGGTAAGTAAATTAATAAACGTTTTATTTCAGGTAAAACGCTGCTATTAAATTGAAACAAGAAACAAGCATATGACTGTACATGGAATAGATTGAAATATTTAATATTTTCATTTTTTCGATATGGTGTCAAGGCAAAGTGTGACATTGAGTTTAGCCACTGAACATTGCTAACATTGCTAGGAAAATAAGGATCAGTCAAGACTTCCTCTACCTACGCTAATACATGTGGGATATAGAGTGAAGCTGAAAAAAAACGACTATAGAAAATTTGGATCAGAATTGTAATTAAAATTTTTGATCTATACCACATGCATATACCATATGTAAATTACTTATAAGTATGATTTAAATATTATAAATTACCTAAATTGATATTTTCAACAGCCTTAATCATGTCCTCCTCATCAATGCTACTGGGCTCCGAGTCAGGGTAGTCATTCCTCCAGTTGTTTTCTGCATTAGAATCTTCACTATCATCATCATCATCTGATGCAACTAAGCCATTTTCTCTATAGCTGCCTAATACTAAATGTGTTTCATAGTTTTCTATGCTGCAATTTAAAATAAGTCATATTGAAATACAGTAGAATCTTACTTATTGCACTAGTGATGTAGAGATATCAGAGAACCAATTCTATTTTATATAAAAGCACCAAACTATTGTTATATTATACACCTGAGCCACAATAGGATTTAGTCTTTCAATATACATTTACTCAGAGCTTAGCTTAGAGTGGTTTATAAATGCCAACCTTCATGTTGTCTTTTGCTCCTATAATTTTGAAGTTAATCCAATATTTTACTTTTAATTTTACACTATATCATGCATACAACACCTGTTTCTCATTTTCTGACCAAGTTTTGTCGTCATACCAGAGTGAGGACATGAAAATGATTTATTTCCAAGTCAGAATCAAGGCCACAAATGTTGTGTTAACAGTCAAACACTGTCTACCTGAGCTAGACTGGCCTCAATCAAAAAATTCTCAAAGTTAATTAAGCAGCTATGTAAGCATTACTATGGTTCTTTGATTATGGTGCACCGAACATGCCAGTTGAACACTTTACCGATGTCAAGTTTGTGGAGAAGACATAAAGGAGGTTGTACGATAAAAAAGAGATAATGCAACACAATAGGAAAATGCATGTTAAAAAAGAAAGTTCTGGTTAAAAATTATGACTACTAGTTACCTTACTAAATTATCCAACATTGATATGTCAAAATCTTCCTTAGCAGAAGTATACAGGTCATATATGTACTTTTCGTTTTGTTTTTCATCTTTTCTTTGTAAATCTACTAAATCAAAATCATCTTGTATGGAATCTCCTTTTAAACCTCTACTACAATTAACAATTTCATAGCGGTTTTCTGTGGCAAAATCTTTTCTTTCTTTCCTAATTTTCTGAATGATATCATTAACATCTGTAGAACGTTTAAGTTTACATATATTATTTGGGACTACACTTTTCACTTGTTCATGTTCCTGTGAATAAACAAGTATAATTGTTTAAACTTGTTTCTTATGAGAATTTGTAATAAAAACAAATTACTAACCTCATTTTCTACACTACCCCTAAATACGAAGAGTGATGGTGAAACTTCTTCAGAATCTGTCTTATAACGTTTGCATACAAGTACTAAAGCGTCTTGAGGGTTATCTTCTAGTCGACGTTTTACTCTTAAAACAGTCGATGTAGCCATTGTAATAGAAAATAAAAGTACTCTTAAAATATGTTATTTTCAATTTATTTTCATTACTTATATATATAACGAAATTTAATTATTTACGATATCGCCCACATTTTCACAGATGACAAACGAGAATTCAAAATACAAATAAATAACAAATCTAAATGTCAAATTTGTAAATTGTAAACTGGTCATTTATAGAATATGCTATAATTGTTGCCTGCCTGATTAATTTTATATATTTATTTCACAAAGTTCTATTAGATTCTATGACTTTAAAGTCAATATTAAATAAAAAATCTAAATATTTGTGGGTATGGTATGGTATGGTATGGTATGGTGCACATATGATGTTGATGAAAATATCGTTTATAAATAATATTATGTAAGTTTATTTGTCTAAGATATTATGATATAACGCAAACCTAAAATATGTTGATATGTGTTTGTAATGAAATTAAGAAGTAATTGCTGTAAATACACCTTGCATTACTACTCTTTCTCTGGGTTCACTATCGAAAATCATTGTATATTATGATTTAAAAGCTTTCCTAGTTTTGTGTCTAATCACCCTTTGAAATCTATTCACCTTATTAACTAATATTTTCTTATCTATAATACCTATTTCAATGTCTGTGTTTAAGTTACTTATTTTACGATAATCTGCTGTGGCAGTCTTAGATTTATAGACTGTGGAATCAGTGTTGACGCGATTAAGATTGTAATATTTTTAAATAAGTAAATATATATTGCATTTAATTATTTACTACAATTTTTTTTAAATTGAATAAAAAAAAAATCACTATGGATAATTTAAAACAATTTAATACAATGGGCTCGGATGATAACAATTGGCGAACACAAAGTGTTAGGCAGACCGTAGTTTCTAAGATGTAAGTATACAATAATTGTTTTTCAAAATATTTAAGGACAACAATTTTAAAATATATGGATTACAATTATCGTTCACATAATTTGTGAATAAAATTAGGAAGTAGTATTTAATATAAATTTCTATCACATTTAGTATAAAGTGAATATTATATTTTTGCTAATAAAATTGTCATTTAACTCATTTGTTTTTATTATAGTGAGGAAGTAATACAGAGGTCAGGGATGCAGGTCGCTCGGAACAGCAGTGAAATGGAGAATCATGTATTCTTAAAAGCAAAAACCAGAGAAGAATATATGAACATGGTTGCTAAATTAATTTTACATGTTAGAGAAATGTGTAAGTTTATGTTTTACTTTGCAAATTATTTTATTCAATGTAACACTATCGATTTAAAATTTGTAAAATTTATTGGAACAAATTGTTTCAATAATAAACAAATTGTTCTTATTATTTGTAATTTAGGTGAGTAGAATTTAAACATGAATAGAATCAGAATCAGTTTCATGCTGTATCCTGCACATAACAGGGTAGGCAGAGGGAACCTAGTGTTAAGACACTCCATTCCCCACTTTCTGCTGAATTCTGAAGGCATTGCGTGTTTAGTCGCAGAACTCAATGCCGCTCTTTGCCTCAACTTAAATATGAGTGAATTAATATTTGCTATATCAAGTCACTTACTATATATTTAGTATTTTTTTATATTTATATAATATGAAAAAAAATACTGTTTTTCCACACAAATAATTTATAATATTTAATTAGTCAACACTTCTTATAAAACAACAATAAATATTTTAGCTCAACCAAAACAAAATCAAGGTGCACCAAACATGCAGCCTAATCAAAACCAACCAGGACCCAACACGCAAGTACAAAGTCAACCTCAACCACAGCAAGGACCCAGTAGTCAACCCGGCATGGCTACAGACCCCATAAATGCCCTACAAAACATGGCATCCCAGGGCACAAGGAACCAAATGATGAACATGGGTCCAGGGCAAATGCAGCAAGGAGTTATGGGTCCCAACCCTGGAATGGGTGGAATGCAAGGCCAAATGACCCAACAAGGCCCAATTGTGTCACAAGGACAAGCACAAACAGCTACTAATTTGCTACAAACTTTGAATCAGCGACCCCAAATGAATATGCAGTTACAGAATAAACTAGGGGGTTCAATAGGAATGGTACCAAATCAGGGTCAAATGGGGTCTAATATGGTCAGCGGGATGGGCATGGGCAATATGGTCAGTCAGCTACAAAATCAGCTATCAGCACCTGGTATACAAATGATACCGACAATGTCCATGTCGAATAACATGCAAGTGCCAATGACAGGGGCTAACACAATGGTTGGCCAAATGCAATGTAACCAGGTTGTAGGTGGGATGGGTGGGCAAATGGCGCCAAATAATATGCAGGGGCAAATGCCTAATCAAATGGGTGAGTTTTTATTGAGTTTATTAATTTTGCTTAATTAATTTTAAAAAAAAACAAAAACCCAAAAATGTCTTTCATTCAGTAGATTTTTTCAACACATTACATCAGCTGATCAACATAAACATATTACACATACACTATGGGGGCAAGGTTGCCATTGCAACCTTGGTGCAGATTATGCCCAGCAAGCAGATTTAAGCCATAATGTATTTGTAAAAATTTATTTCTTTCTCTCTCTTCTTTTTACAGTAACCAACATGTCGAACAACCAGCTGGTTAACATAAACATGTTACAAATGCATCGTGGGGGCAAGGAGGTTGTAATGGGTGCAGGCTATGCCCCGCGTCCGCCCCATAACCAATTTTTGAGGCAGAGCCCTTCACCGTCTGCCTCCTCACCTAATATGCCTGGCCCAAGTCCTGTTTCTATGGGTATGTAGATAAATTCTTAATATTATTGACATATTGATGAGTTATTTGTATTGGTGTATTTTTATGTTATGTTATGAAAATCAATTGAACCAAATTTGGGGAACATAGTGTCTTAACACTGGGTTCCCTCTGTTCAATTCGATTCCCACTTGAGGAAATAAAATATTTATTATTTTCATTTTTTTGCACTGGTGTTGAGTGAGTGCCTTGACATTTGGTTATATCTGTCTGCTTTACTATGCATAGAAAATTAAAAATTATAATAAATTAGTCTGCCCTTATTACCCAAGTATATTACTCTTTTCATCATATAATATCAATTGAGAAATAAAATAAAAAAGCCATTTTTCCTGTTTGAAATTTCGGAAAAATTCTCTCTTTAACCCCCTAACCTACCTACAAACATACATGACAAATTTCAACTTTTTAAGTTGTTAGTTAGTTTTGTCTAGACTTTTTTTCTGTCAGACAATTATGAAGACTTTTATTTATAATCTGTATTATCATAATCTATTTATGAATATTTCAGGTGGTGGAGTCCTAAGCGGAGCTCTATCATCTCCCATGTCAGGTCTTGGTGGTCTTGGAGCATGTACTGGAGGCAGTCCGTCACCATCTGCCAGTCATCATCTTGGTCATCATCCTCAGCAGCAGCGGTGAGAAAACTATGAGAAAATTATTTGACTTTTTAGAACACTATAAGGTAGAGAAAGTATAGCTAAGTATATATTGTCATTTGCCTAAACGGATGAACCGATTTTGAATTCGTTTTTTTTGTTTGAAAGTGACTCAATTAAGCATCCTTAGCCATGATTCAAGAAAATAAATTCAGCAATTTGAAGGCTTTTTGTGACGGGAGTTTTTAATTATCATTATTATTATTATTCAGTGTAAACATGGGCATGGTAGCGTCCCCATCATCCTCTCTCAACACCCCAGTGGGTGCGGGCGTCGCCTCCCCCGGTGGTGAAGAAGCTGCCTACAGGGAGAAAGTGCGACAGTTGTCTAAATATATAGAACCTCTGAGAAGAATGGTGATGAGGATGGTCAGTGAAGGGGAAAGTAAGTTATTACAGCCCTTTATGTTAAGTATAAGTTTATAGGTTTATGAGTATTTTAAATGTTATAGTTAATTATAGAATTATGAATATTTTTTTTTAAAGAGGACAGTTCTTTAGTAGGAAGATGTATAGGAACTTATATTTAGGACAGGACATTTATATTGTTTTGTGTTGAGACTATTGTGGCGGCCACACGCTCCTTTTTTTTTATTTTAAATTTATTTTCTTGCTTTAACTTTTTCCTTATCTTGTAATGATACTAATAAAATAGTAACAAAATATTCAATCATCATATTCAGTTATAACTTTACTTTGCTTCAATTGAGACTCGAATTTTAAATTAATTAATACATCAATTTAAAATTACTACAGATGTTGAAAAACTAACAAAAATGAAGAACCTATTAGATATATTATCAAATCCAAACAAACGGATGCCGTTAGAAACTTTGATCAAATGTGAGGTGGTGTTGGAGAAGCTGGACTTCAAGAGGAGTGAGAGTGTCGGTTTGGGGTTGCCGTCGGCGGGAAAGGTAATTAAGGAAAACAAATGTTTTTTTTATACTTTCACGGTGTATCCTGCATATAGCGGGTTAAGGGAACATTGTGTTTAGTCTCTCCATCGATACCATGTTGGCCAATTAAATTATATAATCTACTTTAAATGTAGTTAAATTTAATGTTTTAGATTTATTTTAATCTAAGTACATTTTTCAAGTAATATTCTACACTTAAGGAAAGAAAAAAAATTAAATTATAATTTTTTTACAAAAAAATATTGTATAAATTTGAACAGAGCGGAATTTGAACCTGCGCCACTTGAAAAAAAAGTAAGCCAAGCTATATACAAAATTATTGTTTGTTACATTAAAATTAATTATATTAATTGCAGGAACAAATATGCAATCCATTATTAGAGGTAGTAAACATCTGCCTCCAGTCGCCGCTCGCCAACCACACCCTGAAACGCACGTTCGGCTCCACTCTCGACTCTCTCAACGGACCTGAGATCAAGTTAGTTATATATTTTTTTACTGACCCATGTAGCAGGGTAGGTAGAGGAAATCTAGGGTTAAGACACACCATTCCCTGTGCATCGCCGAAATATCGAGACATTGGGCATTTTTGAGTGGCAGAACTCAACGCTGCGCTTTTCTTCGTAACCAGAGTGTGGAAAAGAAAATATTAATATTTCATAAACTCACAAACTGTCGCGTTTACAGTTGAACGCTAGTACCCCTGCACCACGTCTGGATTAGTTACCTAGATTTTTTTCCCTGAGCGCGAGTGAATAATGTAGAAAGTTCAAAAAGCCCAAACTCAAGGCAGGCACAATTCGTCGATCGTACTATTTTTAGTATGGTCGACCCCTATAGACATTCCATATAAGGTACCTATCACAAAGGTACAAATAAAAAAAATATTTGTCTTCTAGGAATCTTCCAGCGCCACCTCAGAAGATACCAAAATTGGAAGAGCCTGCCCTAGAAATACCAGATGTGTTGCAGGGGGAGATTGCCAGACTTGATTCTAGGTTTAAGGTAATGTTTAAACTTAAATATTTACTTTACGGTGTATCCCACACATAGCAGGGAAGGGGTAGGCAGAGGGAACCTGGGAACTTAGTGTCAAGATACTCCGCCATTCCGTTCCCCACTTTTCACAGAATTCTAGAAGCATGGCAAGTTAAACGGCAGAACTCAACGCCGCGCTTTGCTTTGCTTCATTACCAGATAGAGGCAATAAACATATTAAATATTTCATTTCTTTGAGGAGAAATTGAACCCACAGCATGTCGTGTTTACAGTTGCACAATTGGCCTGATACTTTTTTATTATATCTTTAAATTGCTGTAGGCTTTTACAATTTATATAATTCCCACAGGTGTCCCTAGAGACAATGCAGCTGTCGGGCGGCACGTCCGCCATAGCGCTGACGGCGCAGCTGGACGACGTGCGCCTGCCCTGCGTGCCGGCCGTGCACGTGCGCGTGCCGCGCGACTACCCCGCCGCGCCCCCCTCGCGCACTGCTCCCCGGACGCCCCCCAAGGCACCCGCCGGACTCTCCGCCAGTGACAGCTTCCTCCAAAGGGTGGAGAGAGCCATGGACGCGAGGTGTGCCAGGTTTGTAGTTTAGTTTTTTCTTTTGTTGGAGTTTTTGGGGGTACTTGGCAAACTACATCCTCAGAGAGACTGTATGAAAGGTTTTTCTTTCTAAATATTGAAAGATGAGATGTTAATTCTGAAATAAATATTTAAATTGAATGTTTAAATTTTCACAGATTACCAAAAAGCTGTTCAGTTGGTCAGCTACTGGACGCTTGGGAGATGAGTGTTAGACAAGCTTGTGCGCCGAGCCCCGTCGCCTACACACCTGTACCGGCGTTAGGACTATAAATATATATAAAAAAAAGTGTAAAAGTGAAAGTGTAAAGAAAGTGTTAGAAGTGACTTAGTACAAAGTGTAAATGTGAATATTTAATATAAAGAACATGCAATGCCTCCAGATTTGGCAAAGAGTGGAAAATAGAGTGTCATAACACTAAGTTTCTTCTGCCTACCCAGCTGTGTGCGGGATACATCATGAAGCTAATTTATTTTTTAATGTAAAGAAGGTTGTATTAAAAGTGTTTTAAGTAAAGTGTGGGACATATAAATGTTTAAATGTACATTTACTATAAAAAATGTTAAGTGAATGTTATTGAATGGAGAATGAATAAATTTGACAGTTACAAAGTTAATTTAATGTGAACTGTTTATAATATTTTCAAATTAATTTAGAATATTTTTTTGATTATTTATTGCAGAAAATAATTAGAACGGGGTATAACATATACAAATATGTTATACATTGCTTATAATTCTTACCATTATAAAGCAACAGAAAATAAATATTAGAAAATTTAAATTGAATTTGATAGGGAAATATCTTTGTAATTATCTTAATAAAGAGGCTTATTATAATGAATTACTTTAAAAAAATTGAAGCAAAAATTGTTTGTCTAATTTAAAAATATTTGATGTAAGCTGCGATTAATAAAAATTTGGTATAAAATTTGTTTTATTGTACATGTATATTAGATAATTTAAAAATAACATAAAAAAAAATTATGTGGCGGAAATTTAAATATACCTACAGAGATGATAACAACATAAATAATGTGACAATTGTATAAGAATTTCGATGTAGCTCGAGTGCCCTTGCAGAGCGCTGGGAGGGATTCCAAGAGGTGTGGGTTGGGGTCTCCCAACATTACAATTTTTACTTGTTCCTAAATATGAAACAGCTTTGAAATATTCCATGAAATAAAAATTTTAAGATATTTTTTTTATTTCTGTGATATTTGGCTGTGATAAGTTAGGGTGTTGCATTGTTAATAAGCTAGCAAAAAATTAAGTTAAATTAATATTTTTAACCATATATGTGAAAGTTAAAGTTAATTTAGCTTATTTCCTATTGCATTTTTGTAGAGACATTAAACAATATTGATGCCATCAACACGCAAAGACTCATCAATTCATTTATGATAATTAATGTAACCAAGTATCTTATCACTAGGTTCCCAGGTTCTCTCTTCCTATCATCTTGTGAGCAGGATACAGCTTGAAGCTGAAAAAGTCATATTCCATAAAATATGTTAAAAGAAAAGAAATAAAAATTTTGTTATTTACAAAATAATAATTCTTTACTTGTTAATGCAATTTTTAAAACTTTAGATTATAAGTGTTAAAAATTGCATATATATTTTAATTTTATGATGTAATCATAATATGTCAGATAGAATAAAAAAAAACAACTAGTAATTTAAGTTTACTTAGTAATAATAATTATAAAAATGAATGAATTAATGAAAATTTGATTTAATTTTATATTATCTAATGTAAAATGACATGATATTTTTATATATCCATATTTTTCTGAACAAAGTGTATTTAGAAATGAAAGTATTTATTTATTGCTAACATGTATAATTTGAATAAATAACAGAAATGATTATTGTACTAGTACTTTGTTTTATTTAATTAATGTTCCTAACTTTTGAATGTTGTATGTAATGTTACTTATATTTAGATGGCTACGAATGATTTCAACATTTGTTTTACAGCTTCACACTGTATCCCGTACATAGCAGAATAGGCAGAGGAAACCTGGGTAAGACATTAACGTTCCCCACTTATCGCAAAATCTGTAGATATTGCGTGTTGAGTGGTAAAATGTGAACTCAACGCCGCGCGAAATTAAATATTTTGTTTTCTCGAGTGGGGAAATCAAAACCACAACCACTCACGGTTACATTCGTCGGTCGTAGTCCGTGCGCAAATACAAACGAAATAATAAAAACAAAATTATATTTCAATAAAATTATATTTATTAATAAAATATGCATTTAACTACCAATACTCGTCGCCTTAAAAGACGATTGTAAACATTATTTTACATAATAAAATTATATTTTTTATAAACTTTTTTAGTATTCATTGTATTACTATTCTATACGCCAATTATGTCACATCGCATCATGTCACGTTACAAAGAGAACTGATATGGTTGGTGTTTCGGCGAGTTCTTAGGGCGCGTGCACAATGAGTCACGCCGCGTGCTGCCGCAGCACGACCAGTGGCGCGTGCCCGGCCAGCCCGCGTGCCCGTGGCCGCAACCTGTTAGGGTAAACGAGTAGTTATAGAATACACTTACTTTACAGGGTAAATTAAATGGAATATTTTTTTGAAGTGATAATAATTGAAGTGATTCTTATAGGTAGTAGTGTAACCCCGCTACATTAACGTAACGCGTTACGACGCCAGTCTGTCTGACTTCCTCTTCCTCCCGCTTACGGCAGCGGCAGGCAGGCTCATCTACACACACACACTACATCCACGCGGGCACTCTTACCCACAGCCCTAGCCGTATATAGGACAGACGCGAGCAATAACACACACACTTATATACACACACGTATTCATTACCCTTGTACCCGTGGCCCATGGGCGCGGCGCAGGCGCACACGGCGTCGCGCTTGCCGCCCGAGGAGCAGAAGGCGCAGCAGTGGTACGTGCCCGAGTGCGGGGCGCACGCGCGCGCACTGCATGAGAACGGACTACCCTAAGGAATAAAATATTCTGGTATAAACATTTCTATTTTATTCAAAGATAAGAAAATAGACAGAATGGCAGGTACTAACGAGGATGTCACGCTGAGAATGAAGAGGAAGGAAGAAGAACATGCTCAAGTGGTTTGGACACGCATGAGTGATGATAGAATAGAAAAATAGATTTATGAAGGAAAAATGAACGGTAAGAGATGTAGAGAAGATCTCGGTTGACCTTAGAAAACACAATTATATTGAAGAAAGGTACGTAATGAGGACCTCCTGAAGGGAATGGATTGCCGACCGTGGGCGACGCGAAAGAGTCTGGTTTCTCTGCAAGAGATACAGCGATTCAGGATTGTAGGTCATCGGGAAATAAGATATACTCTTACTCTCTTCTTGGAGACTTTCAATAATATGAAAATACAATAGAACAAATGGATGGAATAGTTTCAGTATATGTAAATAATCTACTAAAACAAACACACACACACCTGTATCGGCACGTCGTCAACGGTGACGGCCAGCAGGTAGTGCCCGGGCGCGCGCGCCGTGAACACGAGCGCGTAGGCGCCGTCCCGGGGGCGCACGCGCACTGCGGCGGGGCGCGCGCTCGAGTCGCGGCGGCGGAAGTAGCCGGCCACCTGGAATGACATTTCTTTTAAGTGTCATATTGTATCCCATAGCAGAATGGTTAAAGAGAACCTAGTGTCTCAGTACTCTAGCAGCAAAGAAGCTTTGATTCACAGAAACTTCTTGTGTTTAGCAAAACATATGGGACATATTTACATAAAAATTAAAAAGAAATAAAACAGGGAAATAATATTTTAAGAAACTTTGTTTTCTTTATTTACATTTTATCTTACCCTCAAATAAATACTGTAGAATACGTATAATGTGTTTTATAATTATCCTTGGATATTAGGGTGAACAGTAAAACTATAACTAGAATTGAGTTGCTCTGAAAAGAGATTTATTACATAAATAAATGTTCACACTTTTACAAATATTCTTTAACCTTAATATATTACAAACTCACCTGAAAAGAGAAACAACATTTAAAGCTATTGTTTCACCAGTTCGTATTAATTAAATATAAAATATTAAAATATATTTTTCTCTTTAGTTTTTAAGATACGTCAATGATGACATTGTCACATATGAATGTGAAAGAAATATCACTAACTTCTTTTACTCGATATACGTATGTATAACATTTTGGACTTGCGAATGGTTGCGAGTTCGATTTGGATCCTGATTGTGAAGAAGTGAGACATTTACTCGTAATTTATTACACTTCAGTCAGTCGTGGTGCAGGGGCACTAGCGATGAGTTCCGCCACTCAATACATAATGTCTCAAGAATTCAACGGAGAGTGAAAAAAAAGACTTATTATGGTGAATTTGAAACTTTTGATCTTACGTACATTTTCTTCGCCACACCAGATATGTTCTCCATTACTATCTCTCAGTTCTAGTATAGTTGTATGCGGAATATCTACTAGAAGATCTTGTAGCCCTGAAAAAGTAACAAATAAAGATCATTTAGGCGTTTTCTTAACATTTGGAAAACATTGGCAATATAATCAAAAAACAAAAAAAAAATAATCAAATTAAATTTGAATTTGGAACTAGAATACTAATTAGTAATTACATTTCGTATGATGATATAAAATATTTTTTTAACCTTTTTTTTTAGTACTTTATTGATCGTAAGGGAATCCCTAATTACGTAAAAGAGTGCTAAGAAAGCTTATATCACCAACAGTGGGAGTTCCCTTGTTGAGGGTAGTTCTGTCATGACGTCGACAGACGTCATAGCACAGGCGTGTGGAGGGTGACCTAGAGATAAAAGCTGAGGTGATTATTCTTTTTTACCTCCACGACGCGCAGTTGCAGGTCAGGAGTAGCAGAATACAGCTTGTCCACGACGGCGGGCAGGAGATCACCGTCTATAATACAATATCTAAACCTTCAATTACCAATGTCTTTCAGTAGTCACGACGCACATTGGCAGGTCAGACACAGCTGTATAAATTCTGCTCACGAGGGCGGACGAGGAGAAGAATGTTTCTTTGTTGATGGGATTATTCTATTTTATTCTATTTTTACCTTCAGTTTCTACAACACACAGTTGCGGGTCAGGCGCGGCCGTGTACAGCCTGCCCACTAGGGCGGGCGCGGGAGTGGAGGCGGGGGCGCCGGCGGGACCAGGGACAGGCGCGGCGGGCGCGGCGGGGGAGAACCGTAGCGCAGCGCGCGGGGGCTCCCCGGCGGAGGGGAGCTCCGTTACGCGCTCCAGGCGGCGTAGTACCGGCGTGTGGAGGGACAGGATGTCGTCTGTCTTGCCCTGGGACAGTAGCTGGAAAGAAATGTTAATTTTGTTTTATTAAATATAAAAATCTTTTAGGTCTTTACATATTTATACTATACTCATTTCTTTACGTTAATTCTGTTTACATTTAATAAACTTGTGATATAGTTGTGTACATCCCTATTTCCAATAGAATTAAATTAAATTATTAAGGAGACACATGTAAGTAAACAAAGTATCAAATATTACTTAATATCCAATTTAATCAATTCAAATAGCAATGTAAGGAAAACCACTTAATGCCACAATACAGTACAAATTATAGCAATAAAACAATCTTTAAAAAGTAACTCTGAAGGAAGGTATACCTACCTCCTCAGCAAACTTCACAGCTTCCAAAGCCTCCTGGGCCCGTTCATCCAGCTGCTTAGTCTTCTCCGTGACCCGTCCCCGGTAGGCGGCGCGCGCGCGTACTGCGGCGGCGCACAGCTCACGGCCGTGCGCGTCCACCGCGCGCCTGTACGAGTCCGCCCATGTGCGGATCTCGTTCTCTATTCGGGCGGCTTGGGCCTGTTTGTAATATAACGTATGTTTTTTTGAGTAGTAAAAAAGGCTCGTGTCTTAGTGCGCTTGCACGATTTTCAAGAGGCGCGACTTCAAACTCTACTCGTTCAAATTTTTATACGTTTTCTAAAAAGTATTTTTCTTTCCCAAATGTGATAGATATGTACCTAAAATATGTTTAAAAAACGTATACACAATGTGTATTACACATTATTCTAGATATGGAGGAATGATCAGACACAATGGTTGTGGGTTCGATTCTCACACGGTAAAATAAATTATTTTCATTTTCTTGCACTGTTAATTCTTGAATTCTGACGGAGACTGGAGTGTCCTAAAACCTAATATTTGGTTTCCCTCTACCTACAACCTCTATATGCGAAATATAGCGTGAGTAACGACTCACATCCACTTCCGCCGCGTGCACTTCCAGTATCCGGTGCGCGCGCTGCACGTTCCCGGGCACGTGGCGTGCGCGCTGGCACGCGTCGCGCAGCGCGGCTGCTCGAGAGGCGGCGGCGCGCGACGCATCGGCCACCGCGTGCCCCGAGTGGGAGATCAGACAGCAGTCTCTACATATGACCTGGGTAGCGAGTTCAGATTTAGGAGTTTTAATTGATATATGTATATTTGTTATTTAATGTGTTATGATAGTTTTTCTGATTATTTCTTAAGTATATTTATATAGTAAAGAAACTGTCGTGGCACAGAAACTTACCTCTTTGTCGCTACATAGCGGAGAACCTAAAAAATAATAATAAACTAACGAGCCCGATAAACCTTAATTAAGTCTTGCCTTAAAGTGAAATGTCACAATAAATGTGGATATTTCAATCTTTTAATAAAACACTATTTTTCTGTGCTTATTGAAACCACGGCTGCGATACTTAAGGAATTAATCATTCACATTTTCTGGTAAACTAAAACGTAAAAATCAAACCCAAGAAAAGATACAATAAAAATAATAGTTTACTAACCTGTTGACAAGTAGCGCAATAAACGCTCAACTCGACTTTAGGATGTTGTCCACAAAATCTCAGTAATGGTTCCAAAGGTTGCAAGAGATGAGTGGCGTGGCCTTTTTGGCTTGTATGTGAGTCGCCGCAGTTCGAGCATACGCTGACGAGACATTGGCTGCAACGGCTTTCTGCCTGTGTGAGGTTAAATAAAACAAAGTGGAGTAGAGGCCAGTCGTGACGCAGGAACACAAGCATGTGAATTCCCTTTTCCATCGACTCTCTAGAATTCGGCGGAAAGTGGGAAACGCCAGCTCAGCCCACCCTATACGCGTAAAATGCAAGCATGAAGCTGTTCTTTTTAATCAGCGTATTCATAAGCATTCAGCGTATGCATGTCACGATGTCATCATCATCACGATGATGGTGACCATCATCACCATCAGTCTTACTAATAATAGTAAGTAATAAATAAATAAATCTCAAAATAAACGTACAAAGCTAAGCTCCATAATGTAGCGTGACATTGTAAATGAGATTTTTCAGAAATCGCCTGTGGTTCGGAAAGTAATAAGTTGCGCATGAGTTGTAAACACGTGTTGTTTATTTTTATCTTGTCTGTTTGTCACGTTTTTTTGTTTATAGGAAGAACTATGTGCTGGTGGCGCTGCTAACCAGCTTCACGCTGCATCCCGCACACAGCATCTCTTGGACTATACAATCGATTTCAGAGTTAAGAGTGGTTTATAAATACGGGCCTTAGCTCCAAAACTGTTTATATAGGGAAATGAAACAAAAATTATTTTTCCGTATGGGGATGTAACCACACGGGGGACATATTTTTCATTGTTTGCGAATAACCATCACATTTACTCATAACTGTGTCAATGGGTAGGCAGAGGGAACCTAAAGCTCTAAAGGAAGAGTGTTATATTTAGAGATGTAGGTACTCGTATGAATTATGAATCTTACCTTATTATCAGCACAGCATAAATCACATAGTACGGAGTTGGCGCTCTCTCTGTTGGTCATTTTACGTAATATCACGTAATTGAGAGGTAACGCGGCAATGCCACCGATAGGCAATGGTGTCTCTGACCCACATATTGGGCAAACCACAAAATGACAGCTTCTACCTGAAATCTACATTTTGAAAAGTTATTGTATAAATACGTAGAAAATTATGGAAATCTTTCTGAAACAGATGTCAGATAGAAAATTCATATGTAGACATGTAATTATGTAACATCTTCAACACTTGTTTAAAAATATATGTTTAGCATAAAAAAATACATATAGGTGAATTAAGTGTTGACATACGTTAATTATGATAAAAATAATTAAATTACCTTTCGTGTCACAATAGCATATCTGTGTGGTTTCTCCAGACTCGTATCCGAGCCAGAATGTCGGAGGTCGCTCTCGTAGCCCGAACCGGCTGATCCTCCGCCAGAAGTTGGCCCTGACCCTCGGGGGTCACGGTGAATGGATCCTTAAATTTTATTATCCATCATACACTCAATGACGTAAAAAACATGAGAACCTCACGGAGGACATGTATGAAGAAATTAATGACAGTGGACTAGGCGAAAAAGGCATACAGAAACCGTAGCGTTAAGCGCCCCGTTCTGTTTAGCTACTGTGACGCCAAAAACGAGACGAAACAAGACGGTAAAACAATTCCCAATGACAGACGGCGGAGTGTCTTGACATAAGGCTTATTGCTTACTTCACTACATACGGGAAATGCGTGAAAATCAAAAAAGTTAATTAAGATAGTGAGTACATCTTGCTTGTATATTTGTTTAAGCTTTGTCCAACTCAGACTTCAGTTAATATATTTCCACATTTCGATCCAATTCTATACAATTTAATGGACAAAAGCTAATATTGTACTAAATGTGCTACTTCCCCTAGCGGAAGATTAAAGTGCTTGTTGCTCATTACGTCGGATACGAGCGAGGCGTCTGTAAATAAATCGACCTCGGGGAGGTTGTGATTCATAGAGCATAATTAGATGGACAGTTGTCTTTTGTTCCCTTGACGATATGTACCTGATTTTTTTATGATTAATATTGTGTTTATATTTGTTCACTACTAAAAAAACTATGTAATTATTATTTGATTATTATTGTTTTTCCGCTTCACGCTAGTGTTAAGAGTTAAGACACTCCGTTCTCCATTTTCCGGCGAATTTTGAAGGTATTGCGTGTTCAGTGGCGGAAATCAACGCCGTGCTTTAATTTGTTACCAGAGCAAAAAAATGGAAAATGTTCTTATAAATTTCAACGAACGATTCTCATATGCTACGACATTTTTAATATATTAATTTTTTAAAATGCAATAAAATTTTAAATTTAATTTCGATAATAATTAAAAACAACATCATCACTTTTCAAATAAAAATCAATCAACCATTTTAAAGATAAACACATCAAAGTTTATTTATACAATTACTTCATCCAAACACTTGGTAGTTCTTGAATCAATCAAATTCACAAAACATTTTATACAAATAAATATACATTACATTTACTACTAGCTTCTACTTGCGGCTTCGCCCGCGTGGTCATATAAAAATAACTACCTACTCGTCGTGATTGACAAAAAATACAGTATGACATATTCAAAAGTTACAATGGGTTACATCAAATATTTTTTTTTGTTTTTTTTTGTTTAGCTTCACGCTGTATTCCGCACATAGCGGTAGGCATAGGCAGAGGCAACCTGGGAAACTGTTGTTACGACACTCCGTTCCGTTTAAGACAATTCCATGCTGTTCCCCACTTTCCACCCAATTCTGCAGGCATTGCGTGTTGAGTGGTGGAACCCAATGCCGTGATATGACTTTACCAGAGTCCGTTAATTTCTTCGATAGGGAATTAAACTCACAACCCATTTACAGTCCTGGCTTCAACCAAAAAACTATCGATCACTAAAATTTTCCATGCGAACCAGTAGTTCTTGAGATTAGCACGTTCAACCAAACAAACTCTTCAGTTATAATATTAGTATAGATTTCTTAGAACGATGGAACTTATGTTTACTTTATATAGGACAGGTGTCTGTGTTTTATCATAACGATTATTGTTTTCGTTTTTAGTATCTATCTCCCACCGATATGGAAACTAAGAATAGATTTTGAATGTACCTTTAATAAAAACAACGTGGCGCCATAGTGGCGAAGTGTTATTTTCTTCGATGGTCGTGGCTTCATTTTCTAGTTCCATAATCAAAATACATATATAATTTATCATTATAATCTGTGATGAAGTCCAATATTTGTCATTATTTTTAACCTATTGGAAGGCGTACGACGGGATGTGAGAAAGTGTATTTAATTATTTTTTTCAATCACGAGCCCTTTTTTAATCTCTTTACCGACTTTATATAGTAGCGGGTATTTAACATTATTGATGTCCGGAACAGCTAATGCGTTTTAAATATAGCCCCCGTCTGCCGCCGCCACCCAGCACCACAGTCCATACAAACAAACGCGATCGGTATCGGTGTGACAGTCGTTTTGTAACCGTAATAGTTACATTGTGATTGCCTTTGAACTAACATTAACGCATAGTGTAAAACAACATTGTATTTTTTATATATCACTATATAGCTTTTTAGTACAGGGTTCACAATAATATGACAATCTATACGTAGAATTGGAGAAAGTGAATATAGAAATGAAATAGAGAATTTTATTTTTAGGTCTTTTTTAGCTATGATAATAAACATTATAGCCCAAAAGCTGTAAGCCGCAATAAATAGAGTATTACAGCGAGAAGCTGAAGCTCCTTTCCCCACGCACCGCTCAATTCTTGCTCCGTCTAAATCGCTCAGTCTAAACAATGGGTTAACGGAGTGTCTAAACACTAGTATAGGTACTATCAGCCTATAATACTAGAGCTATGTGAAACACATGCAGTTACTAAAAAAAGTCAACAATTTACGCTATCGCCTACTTTGAAATTCGCACTTAGTGCCTCAACCGATTTAACGGAAATCCGTTGCTAACCAGTATTAGTACCTTGAAATAATCCAGTTAGAAGGAGGCCAGAGAGGCCAGACTATCATTTTTGTGGCTTCTTGAACTATTTACTTTCATAGATTTTTAAATATATTGTTTCATTGAGCCTAACATGGCAGGCTAATCCGTCAGAGGCACGCGATGGTTACGGATTCTAATCCTTCAAGGTTATTTTATGTTGGTTTAGATTTTTTTTAAGAAATTAAATGGTTCATTAAATTAAATCGGTATGTTATTGTTTTTTATTTTAAAAAATGCAAAGATATATGCACTATTATACATATCTACAACGTGTAAAATATACTACGTTACTTAAAAGTTTTTAATTCTCTTTAGTTGTCAAGTTTACCGAAATAAGCAGTTTCAGTTTTATTTTTTCACCAATTACTCAAAGAAACAATATAAATGATGCCTCTACGAAATCGTTCCTTTCATATTTTACCTATATTAGCTTCGTCTAATATTTAAAATGAAAATTTTGTAATGGAAAAATGGCAAGGGAAATCTAATGTTAAAAACAAATTTCTTTCAAACAAATTTCTTTGGAAAAGAAAATAATAATAACTTATTTTCCAAAATAGGGAACTCACTACTTCCACTGCACCCTAACCTCGATTATACGAGTACATCTATATCTATATTTAAAATCGAAATGTCACTCTCAAATCTCAGGAAATCTCAGAAACTACAAGTGCTAGGAATCTCAAATTTTGCATAGGAGTTACTTATAGGACATAGGTGCTCGCTAAGACGGGAATTTGCAATATTCTACTTCTAAGGGGTTGTTTTTGGGGTTGAAAGTTTGTATGAAACTTCGTTACTACAAATGCTGGGAGTCTCAAATTTTGTATGTGAAATCTTTTATAGGACGTAGGTACTCATGGAGACAAACATTAATAATAACGTAGTTCACGCAGGCGAAGACGCGGGCAGGCCGCTAGTATTATTATATTTTTGTTACAATAAAAATCGTAAATCCAACACAATAGGGCTCGCGCGCCACACGTTCTAATCGACCTATTAACAGATACTTGGCAGTTTAATGGCCGTAGCAGATGTAGAGCACAAGCTTTACTTTTATTAGTGTTAACATATTTTTTTATAGTTTGTTTAAGTTTGTGATGAATAGATCATTAGAGTCATCCGACAATGAGCTTTCATGTGGCAAGGCTGAATCGCTTTTGATAAAATTTAAACTCTTATCGGGTTATATAAAATAATATTGAAATTTTAAATATTATAATTTTTTATACAATAAATAGAGGGAATCCAGCGTTAAAACATAACGTTGTCCATTTTCCGCCTAATTTTTGAGACATTTATGTATTGATCGTCAGAACTCAACACTGTTTTAACTTTTTACCAAGACGAGAAAATAATTCATTCTCTCAAATGGGAATCGAACCCAAAACCGCCACAGACATTGTGCCGCTGCTCTACTATGGCATTACTTATATATATTTTTTACTTATAAGGTACGTAGTTGTAATATAAGGGCAATGAAGGCTAATATCTATATTAAAATATAGCTATATAGCTTCAACATTAAGTCTAATGTTAGTTCGAAATTAGATTTACAGCCTATGAATCGTTTTAGTACAGGACACTAAACATACAATGATGTGGTCAGGTAGTATTTTATTGCTTTCGCTGAATGGATAATATTATAAATATTTTGTTTTTTTTTTGAACCCAATAAATAAGTGAAATAAAGATTGCTATATAATAGGCATTGCGTGTTGAGTGGCGCTCGCAGTTTGCTTCGTTACCAGAGCGAGGGAATGAAAATATTAAATATTTCATTTTCTCAAGTTGGAATCAAACCCACAACCTGTTGCGTTGAAAGTCGTACGCAGAGTCTTATACCCGTAACATAATATTTACATATTAGAGTTATAAAAGTCCTTCATTATTGTGTAACTGATAAATAGCGCACAGCCTACACCGCTGAATTCTCCGTGGGAAAATTGAATGGGAGCACTAACGGGATGTTGGGATGGATGGTGGATTAATGGGATTTTACGCTTTGTAGTCCACCACGTTACGGGCTATAATTAGTTGGAAATAAATCTGGAAGTTGAAGAAAGATGACGTACCTTTATCATCCCATACCGCATCTTCACCATATTGTAAATCTTGCAAGCATCTTGTGCAAAAACTATGCAGGCAGGCCAAAAGTCTTGGTTCTATAAGCTCCTTGCGGCAAATACCACATTCCCATTCCTTGATCCTAATCTTCCTTGACCCGTATGCTGAAGTCCTTGGAGCAATCACCAGGTTCTGACTCGAAGGTCGCGAGGTCTTAACCTTCAATGGACTATTACCAGCGCTTATGGAAGAAGGCTCTAAAGACTTACGCCGATCTTGCCGCTTACGTGAAAAGCTTCCGAAAATATATAAAATACGGTCCACTTCCATTTTTTTTAATTAAAAAAAAAAATACTAAATGCAAAAAGAAGCTAATATTTTTTATTTATTAACTATTTACTTATTTAATTATTTACTATATTTTTAATTTAGTTTCTAAACAATCTTTTTGTTTACATTTTCCAAGCTCAATATATTCACGATGTTATGATACGTAGCAATATTTAACGATCCCGGGGCAATTTAAAAATAAACGTACTGTCGTAACGGCTGGCAGGGGTCGACTGAGCTCATGTACAAATGCTTTTTCGACTCAAATTTTGTATGCAGGGGGTTGAAATTCTGACACTTCATCAATTTATAATATTTTAAAAAAATTACCAATATATACAAAACTTTAATTTTTCCGAGTAACGTTACACAAAACTACTAGTATAGAAATATTAAATTCTAATAAATTTTTATTTTAGTATTTAATTACTTTAAAATAACATATTATAAATAGTTTCATATAAAAAATTAAGACGATTGACGAAGTTAAATAAAAATATTAACTTGTACTTTTCAGTTGCCAAAAATGTCTAAATATTCGTGTTTTTTAATTTCCTTTAATTTAATACCCTACACTTTGGAGGGCATAAAAACCATGCTACATGCTTTACAGATCTAATGCATACATCTACATGAACTTAATGCACAACTAATTTATGCACTAAATAGTTTTATATAATTAAATAAAGGTAATAAAGGTACCCTCAAGATGTTAATATCCTCCCAGCATTATTACTTAATTTTTAACAAAGATAAATGTTAATTTATAATCTATATTTGTATTCTTAATATTAATGGCATACGGCGCGGTCATAACCAATTTCCATTCACTTGAGGGATGCTACTTTAAATAATTATGATGTTTCTATTTTCGTCTGTCGTTTCTCATACAACTAAGGGTGAAATTATATATTTTTGGGGTTGCCTTCCGGTGTCTTTGAAAGATATTCTTGTTTTAATGTTCCTTCTTTCATAATACATACTCTCATCCATCACTCTCTCAATTTTTACATTCGCAATATGTAATTTTGCCTATTATTTTAAGTGACGGGCTTGATTAAAACTTTAAGAAATGCTTATTTACAATTTGCTCGGAATTGCTGAGGAATATGTAATAATAAAAAAAGATATTTTAGGTTTAGTAAATATTCTTAATAAACTTAAACTATGGTCTATGCACTACAAAATGTAATAATACATGTTTAATACTGAATACTGAAAAGTTACTTTTGTCTTATAATTAATTATATTAGATTTTTTTATATTTATGTACACTTACATATTTATAAACACTTATATACTATGTACACTTACATACTTTGCATGGGAGGATGTAATTAAGAATACACAAATGTTCATCAGATTCCAGTAAAATGCACGTGCAATGCGAATTAAGTTTTTTACGACGGGATGCAAGGCGTGAATAGTAAAACGATTTCTTTAAAATATAAACACTAACCAATTTTTATATAGATATTTTATACTTCAACTATTAATGAAAAGTTCCTAAACCATTTATAATTGCATGAAAGTGTTTGATTTATTGATATTATTTGTTGATTTGATCGAAATAACTTAATGCAAATACTAAAAAATACCTACTCGTATGTTTGTAATTTTGATTTATCACAGTAATAACCACGTAACAAAAAATGGAAGTGAAACTATAACAATAAAGTAAAAAATTACCAAATTAAAGACATCACAAAAATACACAAAACAAATTGTTAAAATATGTTATTTCCTATACGATATAGGTCGCGAAGTAACCGACATTTTGGCGGCAAAATTAATGTCAGTGGCCACGTGGTTTCGTAAATAGAAATACACGCCAAAAGTCTACTCATATAAGTCCACTAATTATTAAAAATAATTTTCTTTTCCGTGAATTTAAACGAACATTCACCCGATCTCATAGAGCACACGGCGAAAACTAAAGCACTATTATACTTAGTAAGAGTTAATGAGATTACCTTGAAATTGGAAACAATTCATTGAATGTGTATACTTCCGATAATTGTACAGATTTAAATGTAATAGGGCTGGCTGGTTACTTAAATAATTAATTAATTTGGTAAATATTTGTTCACATAGGTACAGTTAAAGGAAGCATAAAAAGCTACAAAACGGATATTATTATTTACAATAATCTAAATATATAGATATAGACATAGAAATAGCTATAATTAAATTGTTCTTAAATTACTTATATCACTTTATATGCCTGATAATTCAAATATTATTTTGCTAAACAAAAATTATGTAGGTACCTCTACCTATATGATGTGTTGAGAAACTATCTTCTATTTTCGCCCACTTTTCGTGACAAAGTCATTGCATCTTGAGTAGCGAAATTGAACACCGCGCTTTGTCTCGTTACCAGAGCAAGGAAATGAGAGCAATGCATTCTGCCGTTTGGGAATCGAACACAGACAGACAGACAACGGACAGACGATGTGCAGTTGCGCCACGATGTCACCTAAGGCTAAGCCAGTATTATTAGTTATTCTGTTTCTGATTTAAATTTACCTCGTATCATACTTGAGATAATAAAAGATATTGACAGTAGATAATACGTTACAAAAGAGTTGAATTTGTATTGTTTTAATCAAAAGTAAAACCTAAGCAGATCAATGATCTGACGTATATACCCTGATGACAAACGTAATTATGGCTATTTATTAGTAGCATGTATTGATTATTTTGTTGCGTAGAATCCTATTATTTATTTACACGGCCGGAACTACAGTTTACTTTATTCAAATCGGTTTCGGTATCCATACAACATTTATTTGTGTTACTAAACAATATATTTCTTCATTGTAGGTGGTCTATCCGAAATGAACAAAATGCTGATGGATTATGATTAAATTAGGTAAATGTATATTTTAATGATAAAGCTTTATCGGATTGTTAAAATGTAATATAATAATAAAAATATTTCAGTTTTATTAGTAAACTTGACAAAAATATTAAGGATATCCATATGAATGTATTAAAATACAACTTATTGTTGTATTGTTCATATATTTAAAAATGTTTCAAAGTATTTTGTTAGTAAAAAACAACGTTAAACGGAGCGGCATCTGCATTTGACATAATTGTTGACATTTGATACTGTTGACATTTGACAATCCAAAACTGTCATTTGACAGATGCCAAGTGTCAAATATGGCTATATGGAATGGGGATTGACTCAAGCTGAGTTCACTACAAAGTCTACTACTTTATTTTCTAGTGTGGGTGCCCCGAGTAGTGGGATGTTTATATTTATAATGAACTCATATTTAAATTATCCCAGTACTAATATAAGTGTAGCGTAGCGTAGTGCAGTTTGTTTATTAACGATATGTTGAACATTCATAAGTTATGGCTATTTTCAAGTCTCTGTGTCATTGTTATTGTAGTCCTATATTTTCAATCAGAAATAGCTCGCATAGAGGACAGTTACCGCAAACTGGGTCAGTGTGCAATGTAAATTCCTCATGTTAATGTCGCGGAGAAATCGTATTAAACATAGTTTTCTTTCCAGAGTACAAATTAGTGCAGTCTCATTCGGAATCTCGACAATTTTTCCCAAAAGATTCTTTAAAAGATGACGACGATTTAGTTGTAATATATAATAGAGTGCCGAAGACGGGATCTACAAGTTTTGTAGGTGTAGCTTACGATTTATGTAAGAAAAATCACTTCAAAGTTTTACACATCAATATAACAGCAAACATGCATGTTCTGTCGTTAAGTAATCAGTATAAGTTCGCTCAAAATGTAACCAAATGGGATGAAATGAAGCCAGCACTATACCATGGGCATATGGCTTTTCTTAATTTTGAAAGGTAGGCTATAAATAGCTAGCATGTATTTTTATGTGTTTTAAATATCAGCCTGTACAGATATTGAAATAATATAAAAATAAATAGAACAATGCACAATTATAGCTTCTCAATACTTTATTTATTTTTTAAAATTCATTTACCACTAACATTTTATATACTTTATTTTAACTAACTGTTAGGGTGACAGTAGTGGGTCCATAACTCACTTGGAAGAATGAATTATCTTCACTCTGGTAAAAGACAAAACACAGCATTGAGGTCTGCAATTAAACATACATAAAAGTTTAAAAATTAGACAATAAATGAGAAATGCAGTGACTTGATGCTAGTTTCTTTGACTATTCTGCTATTTGGAATACAGTGTGAATTTAAAACAATATACATATGTATGTTAATTTTTACTAAATTTTTCCTTTAACATGCTATGTATGTTTAGTCATGTGACACATGACTAGCATGTTGATTATATTAAAATAACTACATATTTTAAAGTCAATAGAAGACTGGTTGTTTTGTAATTGAGATTCTAAGCATTTGTAAATTAAAATGCAAAATATCTTATTCCATTTATAGTAAATATTTCATTTATTCTCGTAAATATTTCAAAGTTTTTTTAAGAATTGTCTTTATTTACTTAAATAGAAATGATATACAAGTACTGATATAATTTTGTGAAATATGGCTAGTTTTGCGTTTGTAAGCTTATACAATATAAATAACTCATGACAACTTATTATTGAAATATTTCAGACTGGGAACTACATCAAAGCCAATATTTATAAATCTTATAAGGAAACCATTAGATAGACTTGTGTCCTATTACTATTTCTTAAGACATGGTGATAACTTTCGTCCACATCTAGTTCGAAAAAAACATGGAGACAAAATGGTATGTTAGTGTATATTTTTATTTTTTTGTAAGTTAATTAAAAACTAATAATACTATTGTCTGTAAATGCGACTGGTTGTTGATTCCATCCCCACTTGAGAAAATGAAATATTTATTTACATTTATATTTTCATTTCTTCACAGAGTGTGGAGGCAAAGTGCGGCATGAATTAGAATTATTTTCATAGCCTTCCCTGTAGTATGTTTTATACTGCATGAAATACTATAAGCTAAATAAAAAAAATATATATTTCTTTCAGACATTTGATGAATGTGTTGAAAAAAGCCAGCCAGACTGCGATCCGAATAATATGTGGCTACAGGTGCCATTTTTCTGTGGACATGCTGCCGAGTGCTGGTAAGAGAACATTTTGTTACACAACATACTTTAATAAATATGACAAAGAGAGTCTTCACAGGTTTTCTTATCAACTCTGCTGCGGGATAAAGTGTGTAGCAGTTATGGCTAGCATTTGTAGTATATTGAAATAGCAACGGTTGTAGCTTCGATCCTAATGCAGCATAATATACTTATATTACTGTAGCATAATATACATATACTTCAATTATTTTAATTTTCTCATATATTTTATGTATGTGTATGTCGTGTTGAGTTACAATTGACACAGTATATTTTAAAATTGCTGAAATGAGTTGAAAAGTAAACACTAGGTTATCTCTGTCTACTCTATACTTGTAAGTTGTTAAGATATATGAAACGAAAAAGAAAGAGGGTATTGCAGCCATTTTTAAAAATGCTAGCATATTAAACATAATCGTATTTAGAAATCTAAAGTTGCACGATCTCACAAAAGGGAGAGTATTTTGCAGGAAATAGTTTTAAGCAACTTGTATTGTTTATTATCTGTTTCAGGAAACCCGGCAGCCCTTGGGCCTTACAGCAAGCGAAACACAACTTAGTAAACCACTATCTTGTAGTAGGAGTGACTGAAGAAATGCTCGATTTCATATCAGTTTTAGAAGCGAGTCTTCCACGCTTATTCAAAGGAGCAACCGAACATTATCTCAATAGTAATAAATCACATTTGAGACAAACAAGCTCTAAAATAGACCCCTCACAGCGTACTATAGAAAAAATACAGCAGTCAAGTGTATGGAAAATGGAAAATGATCTATATGAATTTGCGTTAGAACATTTTAAATTTGTGAAAAAGAAAATTCTTTTGAGAGAGCCAAATAGTGTGGCGCAAGTTTTTTTCTATGAAAAAATACGACCAAAATGAAATTTTTTTAATGATTATTGTTTAATATTTTAGGAAATATACAAAAAAAATTATATAGTGGGATTCGAATTTGGGCCTCTCGGATAGTTGGATTCTAAGAAGCGTGAGTTGGAGTCGCGCTATGTTAATTTTTTCTAAAATATTTATCTTAATAGTGTTGCACAAGTGTTCTTCTATGAGGTAATACGACGGAAATGATGTTTTTTTTGTGATGATTGATTAATATATTAGAGAACGTTGAAAAATTTGAACGCATCAAGCCTGGAATCCGCACCTCCTCAAAATCGACCGTCTAAGCGGCGCAAGTTCAAGTCATAGGACTTGAAAATTTTTCTATACTTAATATGGAATCATACACAATAATACATTGAAAATATGATATATAAACGAATAACTAGAAGCAAATTGGTATGTCATTTTAATTTAATACTTGTTAAAAAACAATAAAATGGCGGGTACCCCCATGGGTGTTGTAGAATCGTAACATCGTAGTTTTGTATGTGGTAGAAACATTCCAGATAGTTCTAAGATAATTTATAAGAAAACTAACTTAAAGAACCAATTAATTTATATGTATATTTTGTATCGTGACAGGGAATTGAAAAGACATTGGCGTATACATTTGTTATATGTTCTGTTTTTTTATTACTTTGATACTTTTGTAGTTTTTTTAAGGAGTCAAATCTTTTTTTATAATATTATTTATTACTTTTTTCTTTTTCTTCTTATTTATTCTATCTCTGTAACCCGCGTATAGTAGAGTAAACTGAGGCAACCTAGTGTTGAATGGCGGAACTCAACACCTCACTTTGCCAAGGTGAGGAAATGAAAATTATTAATTTCCCCCAGTGGGAATCCAATTTTGTTTATTTTTTTTGTTTTCATTTTTAAATCGCAGGACTAACGAATATTATGTAAGTTTTATATTTTTAACGAATTTATTTTATGATTTTACTTAATGATTTTGATTTTATTTGAATCTATTATTGACCCACAGATAACTAAAACAAAAACCGAACTCAAATATTCCTATTTTATTTGTAATTAAATAAATATTCAGATACTTAAGCCCACATATATATACCCACATATTTTTTTTTCTCGACATTGATTGATTGATGTTTTCAATGATGAATAATTTTACTAGCACATAATATAATTGTAAAAAAAATTCAAATCTCATTTATAGGACAACGAATATATTATTGTGATTGTTATCAAAATATCGATGTATATTTCTCCTCTGAAAAATTAATTTAATTATCTTATTATATTTTTTAAGTCATTAATCTGTAATGCAAACGTTATTTTTTATCGTTTTAAATTGATGGACTTGACTAATTAGCGTCGTTACTACTTAAAAACAGAATCGATTTTTCATTTTATAGCTATAAAAAAAAATATAACATTAATTTTCTGAAATTTTTTACTTGCATCATTGTTTTCGCTTCTACTAATGAATAATAATGATATATTTTTTACGTAACATGCTTCTTCTTTTTTAAACCTATTTATTATCTTTCATGTGTTAATCGATATAATATTACTTAACAAGAAATTGAATGATTATTATAATAATGGCCTATCGTACATAGATATAACGTTTTTCTTAATTTATTATATGGAAATGCAATATATGTATATTTTTACAGCTTATATAAAACAATAAATTATTTAATCTGTGCAATTTTAAAACTGACTTAATTTATCTGTAGTTAGTAATATTTGTTGAAACTTTATGAAAAAAAATCTCGATTATAGTGAAAATTGTTACAATAAATATTAGATAAGTAGTAAAATATGATAATTTTTATTTTTATTCTAATTATGTATTGCGCATTTAATAGACTTGTAACTGTTCTTCCACTCTAATTTTGTATTTAGATATTATTTTACTGTTATAGCTCAATTGGTTTTACAATTATTGCCAATATTTTATAACATTGTCCTTGTTTTAAATATGTCGACGGATTTTGCGTCACTTTCATTCTTTTGAGTGGAATTTATACTTAATTGTAATTTGTAGTATCCTGCCGTCAATTAAAGCGCGACAGTTTGTACTATCTTTTTTCTTATTTTTTTAAATGTTAATCTTTTAGTATGCAAAATATATTTGAAAATGTAGAAAACTAAACATTTATATATAATAGTTTTGTTGTTTGAAGTAAAGATGTTGTGTTATCTATCGGCGATAAAGAAAATGTATTTTTCGTATATAATAGTATAAAACAGAATAAGCAAATTTAATAGTACCACACACTAAAAAGACAATGTTGAAATATATAAAAAGTCCTGTTCTTATATACTTCCAGTGTAAAACTTTTCGAGATCAAATGTTGGTTTTGTTAAAATCAGTGGCCTAAGGTTATAAAAAAATATATACACACTAATAGCTATTTATTTATATTATTATTTAATCTGTACTTATCTGTTTGTGATCTATTTTAATAACATCGAGGAAATCTTAACATAAAGGTAAATTAGTTATATCGAATATGTCTTTTTTTTTGTTAATTCTATCTTTTTGACATTTATATTGTTTTAGTCGATATAATTTAAATAAAATTGATATAGTTTAAGCTATCAAAGTCATTGATAGCTTAAACTAGTTTTGATCGAATATTAATCGAAATATCTTTTTATTATTCTCTTCCTGCATATCACGGTGTTGTTTAAATGGTATAAAACAAAATGAAAACTCCATACATCTGTACTTATTTGTTATATATTTCTAAGAAATGTGAATCTCTACATGCACAAGTTATAAAGCAATTAATGTTACATTAATAAATGACAGTTTTATATACAATGTATTTTATTTAATTGCTGTGTTACTAATGTTTATAAAATTACTACTCCATTGATAGTATATATAGAAAATTATTGAATTTAAATAAATGTATTTTTAGCTTTAAGCTGTAACCCGCACATAGTTGCGTAGGCAGAGGGATCCCGGAACCTACTCTTAAGACTTTCGCCGAATTTTGGATACATTGTGTGTTGTTTGGAGGAACTCAAGTTCGCGCTTTCCCTCGTTACAGACCGAGGATAATATATACAGACCAGAATCATAACCGAATATGATGATAATATAAAATCGTCCCTACTCGAAACCAAGTGACGAATATTGAATACATAATTATATAACATTCATTTTTTAAAAAATGAATAAAACTTTCCTAACTACAGGCTTGGTTAATTACACGATAGCAGCCATTGGGTACCACGTTACCATTCTCAGAAACTCGGAAACTTCTGAACATATCAATTATCGCATGTGTAACATTTGAATAACTTATATACGGCCATGAGTGCGAGTGTCACTGAAACATTAAATGGTTGACCCTAATAGTCCTACAACTTAACCTTAAGTAAACAGCATTACTCATGTTCTTGCATGAGCCCTTGCATTTTTACTGTAATTTTACAGTCGTTCATTCAGGGGGTCTCGATTAAATTATTTAATGTGTTTACTGTCTCTTTTTTTCATATATAATTCGTGTTAGTTTAAAAGGGATGGCAACACATAAAGGTGTCGACCACCAAGAAAGTAGTATAAATTCAGTCACGCGTCAAACTTGCTCCAGAGCGGTCGGCCCGCGATGTGCCCCCGATTTAAATCGCCGGCAGAAATGCTCTCCCGTAGACACAACTTTCGAATAACCAGAGTTCAATCTATCAGTTAAATTTAACTAAGATGAGTTAATCTATTTTATTTTATTTGAACATAACAATTTTTATGTTTTGTTTGTAATGTCCCATGCGAAGGTCGTGTCCTTCAATCGATGAACAATTAAATACGTGTGACCACTGTCCACACGCTGTACCGTTTTTGATATATTTTTGTAATAAGTGCCAATATAAAGTTAGGCTTTATAAGGACCATTTTAGTTTTGTTGAAGGAAAAAATAAAATATATTTAGCTTCATGGAACTATGGGCATCTGTTTAGACACTGGTAAGTGCGCGTCCCACGTTGGGCGCCAATCTCATTTTATATAACTGATCCAAACATTAAATTACATTTTATTTTAAAACGTAATGTTATTATTTTTAAAGAGTCCTTTAAAATAACTTGTCTGCTTATGATGAGAAAGAAACTTGAACACATTTTATGTGATATTATGCAAACTTCCTATGAGGCCTTCGTGGCGCTGGAACAAAAGCTGGCAACGGTGGTGAGTTTGATTCTCACTCGAAGAAAAGTCATATTTAATATTCCGGTTTTATATGATTTCCAATGTGTCTTAATGTGAACGAAGTATCTTACCACTAGGCTCGCAGCTTCTCTCTGCCTATCCTAGCATGTGTAAGATTTAACCTGAAGCTATTAAAAAGAACTTAAATACAAAAAAAATACAATTTAATATTTTTTGTTTAATAATAATTACATAGAAGGGAAAATTTTCTGTTTATTTATACTTGTGTAGTAGTTGCCGGCACCGCGCATCCAATGTTCATTTGAATATTTCTCCAATTTAAATATTTCTTTACCTTAACTACTGTACTTTAAAAAATATATTATAATAGCTAACATTTAGCTCGCGTCTTCTGTTACGTTGATTACTCTTATATGCTGTATTATAAAACTATTTTCTTGACCCCATTAAAGTCCGTCGCGTAGTTCCAAAGATACTTAAAAACACTTAAGTTAGAAGTAGCTTTATTTTATGTTATGTAAAGTCTTATAAAATCTGGACAATGATGGTTGCCATCATAAAGTACCCCAGATGACAGAAGGTGTTAATTGTGCGAACAATACAATGTTAAATACGAAAAATACTTAATCTACTTCTTGATAAAATTATATTAACAAAAGTTTGCATAATAATACAAAAAAGTATTTTCTGTCCCTCAAAATTAATTAAAACGCATGACTAGGCGCATTCGTTATAATAGTAATCACAATTGTTTGCTAAACCAAGCGATTCAACACACACCGTGTATGAATTGACTAAACCTTTGTATCATTTACTTAATATATACGGACAAACATTCATATTGTAGTGTTGAAAATGTTTATTGATAATATTAGTATAAATAAATATATTACTTCTAAGTACATTTCTATAGTAAATTTGTCCCAATTCCTTTGAATAGAAATTAAACTCACACCCATCGCATTTGCAGTCTAAAGCCGTCCCACTGTGTCACGATGGTCTTACTATTAACTATTTTACCAATCTAAATAGAACAAAATAATGAAGATATCGAGACAGGCGGAGACCGCAGCCGACGCGAGAGCACGTGGCCCGCCACGCCGTCCGGCGTGCCCTTCCCCATGCAGAACTCCAGCCACGTCAAGTTCGAGCCGCCCAGCGTGCCTGTTATATTTGTTTTGGGTAATGTTGTTTGGTATAGTAGGTACTGTTGACAAGTGGCCGCCCTGGTTAGGCTTTGTGAACGACTCGGGAAGGAAATAATCAAAAGTAATAATAATTCTAAAAGCTAACGTCAGGGTCGATGACTAGGTGGCCGTTTTTTTTGGTGAACACGTAAAATGGAAAATTTCGTTTAATAACGCTCCCGTTGGAATTTTGGAGATTCTTTACTCTTACTGTTACACTACACGTTCTACATTCTTGTCTTTACAAATCCGTATCTTTCTGTCCAGTAGATACGTCTCTCTGTTGTCGTTAAAAGCAGTCATTAAATTTTTACAAATGTAGGTACGTTTGCAGGGGGTCCCGGCAGCGGCAAGGTGACTCATTGCGACAACCTGATGCAGGAGAGACGTGGGGTTGTTCATATCAATATGACTGATCTACTACAGCAATACGCTATTGGGAATGGTAAGATTTTTTTTATTTCACGCTGTGTTCCGCACAGAGCAGGCTAAGCAGAGAATGGCAAAACTAAATGCAGCACTTTGTCTCGTTACCAGAGCGACATATGAAAATGGTAAATACTTAATTTTCTCAAGTGGTATCGAACCCACAACCTTTCGCGTTTACAGTTGTGGCCCTGCGCCACGACTCGTCCCATGAAGTCGTCGTGGCGTAGAATCGGACTGTAAATTCTAAAATGTGGGTTCGTCGTAATTTATGTCGATGTATGCAGGATACAACAAAAAGATGTTAAATATATAGAAATTAAATTCGAACGCTCTTACTCACTCGCCTCTTAACTCTTATTTACCTTATAAATACAAAAACCTGTAAGGTCCAAAACTTACTGTGTACGTACAGTTATCAACACACGAAATGAGAACTTACTGTACAAATCTAGGCAAAATATCCAAAAAGTGAAAAAACCTATATAAAAAAACAAGGAATTAACAAATCAAGATAATGGCACCATTTTGTTATTCTTATATAGATATAATACTAATCAGTACATATTATGTAAGTCATCATATCGATCTCACATTCGTCTGTTTCCTACAGACATATTATTAAAAAAAAAGAAAACTACCGTCAAAACATAAAAATGTTAATGACTTCGTACAAATGACATACATTATGAAAATGATATGTTACAAAATACTACAAATAATATAGAAAAAAAACATTTACGACATAACATTTGAAATAATTAAGGTAATTCTATAATGAAGAGCTTCCCGCGTGGGAATGATCGAGTGTCTTTGACAATATACGAGTATGTATGTAGGTACATATGTAAGTAATATTTAATATCATACATTTCAAGAAGTACAAAAGCTGTCACTTTAGATGACTGACGATAAACCAAGTTTTTTTTAGTTTCACATTGTATAACGCATTTAGTAGGGTAGGCAGAGGGAACCTAATGTAAAGATACTCTGTTCCTCGTCTAATTTTCGAGACATTTAACTAAAATGATTCTACCCCCCGAGTGGGAATCGAAACAACAACCATCGTATTGTCATACAACTGCGCTACGATGGCCTCAAATTATGTTTAATATACCTACAATGGTGTAAAAGATCAACTTTACCTAAAAACAAAGGTTTTTCCCTAGATATGCAAGATTTTGGGACGTTATCCAGCAAGACGGTGACTGAAGTACTGATGTTAGAAATGAAGATGGCGCCCACAGCGAAAACGTACTTAGTGTCAGGGTACCCGCGCTCTATGAGAGATGTTGCTGAATATTCTGATAAGGTAAGGTTCCCGCTTTAGGGGTTGTCCATTAATCACGTGATCTTTTTTTAGCACCCCCCCTCCCCCATTGGTGATACGTAGTGAGGTTTAAGACCACCACCCCTCCCCCTTCTCAACATCACGTGTATTTTTGTTTTGCATTAGCCCACAACTCATTAAATTCTTTCTGAGCAATACTAGGTTTTTTTCCTTTCTTATACTCGGTGAAAAAGTCTTTATACAGATCACCTACTTTAAACATTGTTTTAATAAAAAACGTACAAGGTAACGGTTTACGCATGTATATATATTTGTTTAAAAATGTATAATATGTGTTTAAAAATCGCGCGTTAGACGAAAAAATAAATACACGAGATATCTTATTACAGACCCCCCCCCCCCCCCCGTGTTATTTTCGTGATTTTTATCAAACCCCTCCCCCCCCTTTCAAGCCTCACGTGATTAATGGACAACCCCTTATCATTATATCATAGTACACATTATCTTTAAGATTTATTAAAAAAAATATATTTTTATAAAAGATTACGAAAGCTTATCAGAAATATTTAAGTGGTCGTAGATTTCAAAAAATAGAATCGAACCCGCGACCTTCGCGTTATTAGCACGACGCTCTAACCAACTGAGCTAATGGGCCTGTTATATTAACCTAACAAAATAAGATTTGCTCGCGTGTACTTTATCTAAAGATTACATATTTATCGTAGTAAATAGAATAATATAATGAAAAAGTAAGGAGCACGGAGAATTAATGATAAACAAAATATAAATATTAAATTAGTTTCACGCTGTATCGCGTACACTACAGGGTAAGCAGAGAACCTAGTGTTCAGACTCCTTCCGCTCCCCACTTTCCCCAAATTCTGGACGCATTGCGTGTTGAGTGGCGGAACGCAACGCCGCGCTTTTTTAAATCTTTTTTTTATCTTTTAGACTTTTAGTTTTAGCAATTTTTAGTTTAAGTTGCTTCAGAATTATGATATACGTTGTAACATAATATATACCTCGTCACTATAAAATATTTTCTCAAAATTTGTCACCCTTACTATTAGACATTTACACGTAAAAGCAAAGGGCTTCAAGATACATGGCGAATATATGGCAATTTTTTTAATAAATATAAAAAAAATAATAAATATAAAAAGAACAATAATAAAAACAAGAAATTTAAGGTTGCAAAATTTCTAAAATTGTCTTTACAAAAAATTATCTTTTCAAGTCCAGAAACTTACCGACTTTCCTATTTTAAAGTGTAAAAAGATTTGACTCGAAAAATTCCTAACGCAGATACCGCACTTGTAAAGAAGATACTGGTAAATTTCAATTGGCCCCTACAGATAATTGGTTGAAATTTTAATAATAAATACATTAGCTATTTAGTTAATAACATAGGTATACTCGTACTTTGCGTACTTTGTGTGTTAATCGATTCTGGAAGGACCTTCTGACAAAAATTGGTGACTAGTGTGTCAAGGGCAGAACATTCTTCACTATTTATCTTTAAGTAATGTAAAAAGATTTATAAACAAGGTGTTTATCACTATTTAATTGTTTTTTTTTAATATTTTATGCTTGGTATAAATATATTACAAAAAAACCGCTTTGAGTTTCATCTGTTACATTTCAGTTCTATTCAATTTCATTAAGAAATTGGTAAAATTAAGATTCCCAAAATATTATATAGTAAGTTTGTTGATTACAAGTCGATCTAATAAAAGTAAGTGTTACATATTCTAGCTTTACGCTTGCTCGCCACTATGTTATCATTGCAAGCAGGTCGTCTAGTGTTAAGACACTCCTTTTCCCACTTTTCGCCTAATTTGCGAGTTATTGAATGGTGAAACTCAACGCCCGCTTTAACTTCAATTATTTATATATATGAAGTATTTAGTTTAACTTAACGACATTAAGTTAACGTAATTGTATAGACTATAGAGCATTCAAACTTAATTTAATTAATGACATAGAAACTGCTCCACGGGGACCAGAGAGTGATGGTGAGGTTACTTAAATGGATTGGCAGTAATATATTGAGTGACCTAACCTTTTAACTTTGTTGCATTATGCACACTAAAGAAGGAATCTTTTAAGTAATTTTATGTAAAAACGCTACATAAAATTATCTAAAAGATATAATATAATAATAACAGAATAAAAATATAATAATTTTCCTCTTTGTTATTAAGAATATAATAGCTGATGACACTGTTTAATAGCTCGTTTTTTTATCTCAAGCTGTATCATTTATACTAATAAATATACCTTTAGAGTAGGTAGAGGGAAAAGGGGGGGAAGCTAGTATTAACTTGGTTGTGTTAAGATACACTTTTCCCCAATTTTCGGGAGTTTTCGTTGTCTTTTGAGCAAAGTAAATAAATGAAAATAATCCATTTCATCAAGAACCGTCGCGTTATTAATCAGACACCGTCGCTACGCCACTACGGCCCTTTTTCACACTTTTCCACAACGTATCCAGTACGTAGAGTAGGTATAGGGAACCTGGGATTCTAGTGTTAAGACTTTCCGTTTCCATTAAGATACTTCCGGATCCCACTTTGCGCCGGATTTTCAAGGCATTGCGTGTTGAGTGGTAAATCTCTACCAAGCGCTTTGTCTCTTTACAAAAGCGAGGAAATGAAAATACCTCTGGCCTCTTTTATATTTTTATGAAAAACAATTTTTAAAAAAGAAAATACTAAAAAAAAAAGATTTCTTTTAGAACTACACGTAAAAGTTATGAAAACCTTATTTGAATCAATGAATATCGAACCATCATTACAATGTCACGGTCACTATCACGTTTATAATGCGACACTCTTGAATGTTTTAAAAACTAATCATTTGTATGATATTGATGAGAGTTGACTCTATCATTGTGTGATTAGATTATGCCAATAACATTGTAGGTTCCATTCCAATCACATCTAAGTTTAGTCATTTAAGGTTTTAGCTTATACTAATAAAAATGACTTTTCTTTTGCTTGTTAAACTTTATTGTAATTATTAGGTTTCGCAAAGAAATAAAAATAAGAAAAGAACGTATAACTAACTAATTTCTTATATATTTATTGGGAGAATGAACCTACAACCGTCGCTTGTACCATGTTATATATATAAATCATTAAGTAGCTATCTAACATACAAAAAGCATCTAATTTATCATTTACAGAATAGAAATAATAAATAAATATTAAAAATTATTGTTCGGACATAATGCCCAAGGCGCCGCGTCACCATCACCGCTACCACCACCACCAGCGCGATGGTATCTCGTATTTTAGATAAATAGATTAATATTACACGCGATCGGTTGAACGGTGACTCGTCCATGTTATTAATTGTAATAGAGGGTCGGCTTTTCGAGAATATTCTTTTCGTTCTTTCAGCTTCACGCTCTATCCCGGGTATAACATGTCCGAAACATTCTAGCAAGGAAATTGAAGTAGGTTATACTCCTTCTGACGTCTCTAATGTTAAGACACTATTTTGCAGAAAGCCGCCCAATTTTTTGAGACATTGTCTGTTGAATGGCGGATCTAAAAACCGCCCAATGTCTTGTTACTAGAACAAGGTAATGGAAATAATTGATTCCCCTGGAAATGGAAGCATCGCGTTTACCGACGCTGGCTGCTGCGCCACAACGACCTCGAAATATATAGTTATAATGTAAATAGGGGCCTATATCAATTATTTTTTCCTATCAGATCCAAACAATAAGTGGGGTGGTGCTCGTCAGTTGGAGACAAAGGGTGCTAGAACGACAAATAGAATATGGCGCGAGACTCGGCCACGTGGTGCTGAGCTTAGCCAGGATGGAACTCAACAACTTCTACAAGAACGTAATGCCTGTGGCTGATTACTTCGACCAAAGCAACATGCTTATAGCGGTGAGTTTCAACATTCATATTTGTTACGGATTATAGATACGATTGAATATAATTTTAAAAAATCAAGCTTTTCAATAATTAATATAAAAGAAAAGTTTGGCCCATGAGGGGATCGAACCCGCGACCTTCGCGTTATTAGCACGACGCTCTAACCAACTGAGCTAATGGGCCGTTCTATTATATTTCCAAAAAACAGAAGTAATATCTTAGTGTCATAAAATTTTATATTTAATTGGCCCTTTATCTTTCAGAAAATTATATTGTACCAAGTAAGTAGGTATATATTGTATGATATATTATCGCTAACTGCGTTTATGTAAACAGACTACTTGCTAAGTGTTAAATCATTCTGTTCTTTTCTTTTTGCTGGTAAATAAATTAAGATCTATCTTTATTTCGGGATGGTTAGCTAGTTGGTTCAGGTGCCTTGACAGCCTTAATTTATGTTGGGTCCCTATGCCTAATATGAAGCTAGCTGTAAAACTGTAAAAAGATATACGCATATAGATCTCAGTTTTTAGTTGAGTTTACCTCTTTACCTCTTTGCAATAAGGTACCCCTTAACTCTATGTATGCCAATATCAATGAAGCAATCTCACTGTTATTCCATTTTGAACTGGTAGAACTTAGATGTTTCTTATTGAATATCTTCAAAACTAATGAGCTTACTTTTACGAAATCTGGTGCAGATGTAGAACTAGTAATTACTATAATCCCCATTAATATATAGAGGGAGGATAATACAGCTATCAGTCTGGAAGCAACTTTACTTTAAATAACAAATAAGGTTATAAAACGAAAGTAAGCTAAAATCTCATTCCACGCTTGACTTGAAAAATATAAAAAATTATAAGCCCCAAAGAATATGAACTTTAAGAAAGAAGCCCCACTTTAATCATTAAAGAACGAGGACTACAGTACTACAGTAGAGTACGAGTACAGTAAAAATAACAATTTGTTATATAATTAATAATTATTAATATTTAATTATTAATTATTAATTGTAATATTTTTAATATATTTCTAAAATCGAATAATACATCGATAATGTTTTTTTTATTAGGGTATTTATAGTTTACGACTCTAAGATAATATTTGTACGTATAAAACAAGATTTTTTAAGTTGCCGTGCTTTATCAGCGATAGGCATGTATCAATTACGAGTATATCATCGGTACTAAAACAAGTTAGATACAAAAAAAACATGCATCACTTCGGATTTATATTCTTTATACGTGGCGTTCAGTGATCGCGGTACTTAACGCCGCTCTTTGTCAACCACACACGTGGCTAGCGGCGCTAAGGACAGTCGGACGCTATACCGCTAGGCCACAACCTCCATGACATAATAATACTGTTAAGCTCAATAATCAAAGTTTCATGCATAATAACTACAAAGAAACGTCCGCTGGCCACTATTTATGCATATTTTATATGGAAATGGTCGGTTCCCTCTACTTGTACTTCATTACTTTTGTATATGAAATTATAACGTCCATTTCAATGCATAAGGGGCAAAGTGTAAACGTTTTCTTCATGTAAAATGCAAGTGATAAATGCGCTCTTATACTGCGTTGTTTGTAATTTGTATAGACAAAGCCAATTGCTACTATTAAGTTATAAAAAACTTGAAGTTTACTAGTTAGAGCTGTAATTGTAGTAACTAAATAAATATATTTTTTAGCTTCACACTGTATCCTATACAAAGCAGGACCTAGTGTTAAAGCATCTGTTCCCCACTTATGCTGAATTCTGGAGGCGTTATGTGTTGATACATACATACATACGATCTCAATTAGCTTCATTCACGCTGTATCTCGCAAATAACAGGGTATGCTGAGAAAACTTGGTGTTAAAACACTCTATTCTCCACTCTCCACCCAATTTCTGAATCATTGCGTATTTTGTGACGGAATTCAAAGCTACGCTTTGTTAACCAGAACGGGCAAATGAAAAAATCTTAATCATTCCTCCAAGTCTCTCGAATCTACAACCTTCACGTTAACAGACGCTGTCAACGAGCTACTACGGCCTTAAAAAATTATATATTTATTTAAATAACTTCTTTAAAAATGTTGAGTTAATTGTTTTGGTTTTTTAAGCTGCATACTTACACACACATACTACTAGAGTAATGCTTATGTAGAGTATTTAGAAAAGCTTTTGCTAAGCTTTGCATTTATATTATTTTGTATGTGTTATTTTAATATTTTTTGTCATCTTGAGTTACATAAGAATAAAATCGCATACTTTTTTGTATAATATTATATATAATAGTTAACTTCCTGCTCGAGGCATTAAGTGTTTTTTAAGATTTTCCCTTAACTCTTACTAATTAACAACCTCCAAAAATCAATAAACACTAGTTTTTTTATCGATTTTTTATTATTTTCATATCTTCAGGGAAGATTTTCCAAAATTCCTTTCTTAGTAACAATATACATACACCTATGAAATATTTCAAGACTCTAGATTCAGTGGTTTATATTCATAAATACTTCTTATAATTTAATTTGCTGATATAGTAAGATAAGCCAATAAAATATAAGCATTTTATGACACCAAAATATCAGTTCTACTTTTCGGAATTGAAATACGTCGGCCCATTAGCTCAGTTGGTTAGAGCGTCGTGCTAATAACGCGAAGGTCGCGGGTTCGATCCCCTCATGGGCCAAGATCTTTTTATTTTAAATTGTTAAGAAGTTTAAAAATCTGTTATACAAAATATACGAGTTTTTTATACCATTGTTTATTTTTAATAATGTACTGAAAGATTTATTATTTTATTTATTCACTCTACAAAGTTCGTGGCGTGGCGGCATGGCGCTGGGGCACAAGCATGTGACTATAAAAGTATAATAGGTGGTGGGTTCAATTCCCAGTTGACGAAATTAAAGATGAATTTTTTTTTCATTTCCTTCCTCTGGTAAGCCAAGCGCGGGTTTCTATTATACCGTACAAATGCCATGTATTCAGTATTCGACAGAAAGTGGGGAACGGAAGCGTGCGGACCGAACTTGGGAACGCTAGGTTCCCAACAAATACGAGGGAATGGTTATAATAATAATATTATAGATTAATATTCGTTGAAGTGCTCTGGTGGTCGTTGAGCTCTCCAAGCAATGTCTCGAAAATTCGGCCTCTCTATATCTGCTTACTCTGCTATGTGTAAAAAAGTGAAGCTGCTTGTTTACTACTATATCAAAGGTAGTCGCAAAGAGTTGGGTGTTAAAACACTCCATTCACCACTTCCCGCTTTCTTTTTATATTCCCCCAAACAAAAACCAAGTCTAGCCACAGTCAATCACTACAATCTATGACGTTGTAGATACGTAACTCGAGATGATCGATAATCATCAATAAACAACTTGATATCGACCGCCCGCAGTAACGGCCACGTACAATGTCACTGTCTTAAACGACGGCTATTACGCAGTAATTTAATATGAATCGGCCTTCCTGTATGAAATTACTTATGTTTATTTGGTTATATATCAATCTCTCCGTTTTCTCTTATTATTTTGAATTTCATGTTGTATCCCATGTACAGAGCAGGGTAGGCAGAGGAAAGTTGGTGTTGAGAAACTTCGTTATTTTTTTGTTGCAGGGTTATTAAGCTAGCTACGAGTTTGACTGACCGCAACTGATGTTAGGGAAATATTTGTATTCCATATAAGTATATGTAATAAATAATAGGGAGAGAATGGAGTGTCTTGATATTTACCCAGGATTATATAGAAAAAAGTGAGAGTGAGTAGAGTTTAAGGCCGCGAGATATACTGTTTTTTCTTTGTTTGTCCCTTGTAAAGCAAGGGAAAAACAAAAAAAACATCAATTTAACATTATATATAATACTGCATACTGTTATTGTTGAAATGTGGCATATAGGAAGGGAATGTAAAGGACAAAAAAAGACAACTTTTCCATCGTACGTCACTAGTAAAGTCCAAGAACGAGGCTACGGGCGACGACTAGTCTAGTATATAATAACAGGTTATTCGCGTTTTACATATGTGCTTCAAGCTTGCAAGTTTTCATTTGAACTCTAAACGCAACTGGCCCATTAGCTCAGTTGGTTAGAGCGTCGTGCTAATAACGCGAAGGTCGCGGGTTCGATCCCCTCATGGGCCAATGTTATCTTTTTAATTAATTGTAATTTGTTTTTTGTTTATTGCATCATACTTTTTTTGTGCTTATTAAAAAATCTATAAGAACCAATCTTGATATCTTTGTCGCTATATATGTATTTAGTAAAGGATAGGTATATATACACGTTCGTGCTCCATTTTTTGCCGAATTCTGAACGCATTACGTGTTGAGTGGCGGGACTCAACGCCGCGTACAGGAAATGAAAATTACACCACGACTGAGAAAAAAATGATGTAAATATATAATTTTATTTATTTTATTGTCCCTGTACAAGGTTAAAGTAACATTTACTAAAGCCATGCATATTTTACAAAGCAAATACCTACACTACATCGATATATTATGAAAATAGATACAATCATTGATAACAACGAAATTTAATAAGTATACATAAAATCCGTCGTGGCACAGCGGCACAGCGTCTGACTGGGAACATGACGTTTGTGGGTTGGATTCCCATTCGGGGGAATAAGACACTGAGAACCTTCACTCAATTCTTAATGTATGGGGAATTACTACCTACACATACGTATGTATGTATGGAAAATAAATTACTTAACATTTCTAAACTTATAGGTTGTTATTTAAAAAATCCTATAAATAAATCAAGGGGAAACAATGACCTTAGAAATTTTTGACACATCGATTATATCAATACGACAAGTTACGCCTAGTACAGATACTATAGCAGTACATTTGCTATTCTTTTAAATATTTACTATTATTTTATTAATAATGTAAATTTTACTTTTTTACAATCACAAATATTATGATTTAACGCGATGATTGGCAGTTCGATGTCCACTCGGGGAAATTAACTTCGTCGTTTGGTTGAACGACTTAAATGTGTAATAATAATGCCATAAGGAATATACGAGGATGAAGCCGAAAATAAAAGTTAGTGCGGGATTACGCGGGAAATAGAAAAATAATGTAACAACCATATCTCACAAATGTTTTTCGGAATGTGCTGAATTAAAGTAAACATACTATTTGTAGAGGTGACTCGAGGCGTAGGGGCGCAATTGTGAAGACTGTAAACTCTACAGGTTGTGGGTTCGATTCAAACTCGAGGGAATTAATTATATAATATTTTCATTTCCCGCTCTCATAATGGAAGGCAGAACGCCACTCTACACACAAGGCCTCCAGAATTCGGCGGAAAGTGAAGAATGGAAATGTGGAACGGAGGCACTCAGGTTCCCTCTGCTTACTTTACGATATAACATATAAAAATATAAAAAAATCTACTGATTAAAAAATACTTTGTCAAGCCACATTATAATAATTGACCTCTAGTTAAATTACCAACCAATTTGTTCATTTTGTGCGTGATAATAAAGTTTCATTCTTCGTATCGTGAGGGTATGTTGATGATTCACTAAAAATCGATGAATTCACTATTTAATGTACAATAGGTAGTTTTTTTAATACAATTCTAGTTAAGTTTAGAAACTTGACTTAATGTTTTAGTGGAAAATGCAATTGAACAACATGACATTAAGTCATGTTTTATATATTGCGGGGAATAAATCCATCTTGAGGCCACTCGTAGCGCAGGATCCTAACTGTAAACGTGATAGGTTCTTGATTCGATTCCCACTCGAGGAAATGAAATATTTGCTTTTTCCAGTTTTCTTGCTTTGGTACCGAGGCAAATGACGGCATTGAGTTTCGCCACTTAAAAGAACAGAATAAAACAGAAGTGTGTTAACACTAGGTTCCAAGGTTGCCTCTGCCTATCCTACTTTGTTAGGTAAATCTAGTCATATCATAGCGATTAAATTATTATTTTTAGCGTTAGCAGGAATCGAATGCACAACCGTTGCGTTTACAATCAGACGCTGTACCGTTGCGTTTAAAATCCGAAGCTTACACAAATATAATTAATCAAATACGATAATAAACGTAATGTTTTTAATATATTAATTTATATGTTTATTTATTTATCAAATCTTATATATAAGTCACAAGTGTCTTCATAAAACTTGAAGGGTACCCTAAAATCATTCAAAAAGATTTTGAAATCTATTAAAAAGCTCTATCATAAATATGTATATACTTTTCTTGTAAATATATTCTTAAAATGTCAATATAACGTCTTAACTTCCTTATTCTAGCTATTAAGCTATCCATTTGATAGAGATATTAAATTTATATTATTTACAAGAATATCAAAAAAACACGATAAAGATAGATTAGTTCTACAGTTTTCCGAGGACGTGAGAGTGGCCAGGTGTGGGAAGGTCGGCTGAGGAGTGAAATTTTAATGGTGACACAAATATCGGTGTACCTAGACCTACTCTATATATTATGAATCGGTTTGTTACTTTAGAACTTTTTACACGTGTGGAGGCGTGGTCTGGGACCTGCATATTTCTTTAGTTTTTCTTGTCCCAAATAACAGCGTCAGGTTCCGGTACCTTAGACAGAAACGAAAAAATAATTGAAATTAGAGAAATTTAAAACTGGGTTTATTCTACCTTTTCTGCTATGCCGTAATAATTAAGTTGCATTAATTTTATTAAATTCAATTTACCCACCTGTAGGTAGGTCTTATCACATAGCTTTTCCGGTGCTCTTTTTAAGAAAATTTTGATCAAGTGACGGCATGTGGAGTGGTGGAACTTAACGCCGTCCTTTGTTTAGCTACCAGAGCTAGAAAATGAAAGTATTTCTTTAAAGTGAGTGGAAATCGAACGCACAACAGTCGTCGTGTATGAAAGCAGACACCATGCACAGCACGCGCGACGGCCTCATGGCGTTACATCTTCAATAATTCAAGTCTTCATAAATATATATAGAAATATGATTGAAAAAGTCTATTCGTAGTTCGTGTTCGTTCGTTCGTTCGTGTTACCTTATAAATTTTTAGTTAGCGCTCCAGATTGTCTTCAGTGTGAGGAAAAGTAAATAGAAAGTTTGATTATTGCTGTATGCATATTATATGAACTATTTCGGAATAAAACGAAAATATAGTGTTATTTAATCCATTAGATTTTAATTACATGATAGAATAAATTTTCAACACTTTTTCCTTATGCTATGAATTATCCATAAGTATTGATGATAAAATTGCAGGTAAATGGAGAAAGGAATCCAGAAGAAGTATATAAGGATTTTCGCGCAGCTATACTACAGATACTTGGTGCAGTTGAAGATCAGAACATGAATGGAGTTGGTGTTGGAGCTCGTGGTAAGTAATATCGTCTATAGCCTTCCTTGATAAAAACAAAAATATTTTTTCAATGAAAAGCACTAGTCTGAATTGTAGATAATATTTGAAATGTTAATTATTTGCAGGTATACCAGGTGAAATAGTCGGCGTCGAGCCTGCACCCGCGAGGATTCGTGAAGGAGATTCATTGCAAGCCCAAGATTTAGAGATTGAAGATGACTTACCAACTGCACCTGTGCCAGTGCCGGTGCTGCCATCTGTACCGGCGGTGCCAGCTGCTATAGATTTGCCAGTGGGAACCAAAGTCCTGCCAGTCAATGGAGTTGAGAGATTATTAAGTCCAAAGGTAGGTAAAATATTTGTCATGTTCTTTTATTTTTATGCCACTTCTGTATTTGTGAGTTCGTGTATTACATAGTGAATGAGTTCGTTTATCTATTCTATGGAATAGAATCTAGTCATAATATATCGTTCTGTTGTCTTAGTTTTACAACAACAAACATATTACACGTTATATACGAAAACAGAATAGTATATTATTAAATTTAAATGTTTTTAGATCGAAATTCTATCGTCTTAACAGTAAACGTAACTACTACGCCATTTCATATTTTTTTTAAGCAGTTGGTAACATTTTCAAATATTTTTACAATTTTTTATTAACAAAAACGAGAAATGGTTTTTATTTTCATTTTATGTTATTAAGTCACACGAAATATTGACTTTTAGAAACAATAACATATTGCCAATGTCCATATCCTATCCTATATCTTATAAAACAAAGTCGCTTTTCGTGTCTGTCTGTTGTTTCTAACTCTTCTTCTTCTAAACCACCCAACGGATTTTATTGCGGTTTTCACCATTAGGTCGAGTATTTTTCGTAGAAGGTTTATATATAGTTTATTATTTGTACATTCTTATGTAAATTAACATAAATACGAAAAATATGAATAAAGTCCTACCCGCTGAGACACTTTCGCGCATGCGCTGCTTTAATGGTAAGTACTACATGAAAAAAATGTACTGGAGTATTGTTCCTCTCAATGAGATCTACAAAAAAGTCCGCGAGAGCATATTTTTATCTTTTAAGGATAACGTGTAGTGATCATATTTCTGTCTAAAAATAATAATTTCAATATATTTTTTATTGTGAGGGATATTTTTCCATAATGGTATTAATCCTTATCCTTTAAAATACTTTATTAATTTTCTACGTTAAACGAAGGTAAAATTTGCGTTTTACACAATTTCGAAATTGCGAATAGTTTAAGAGAAAAACGCATTTAATTGTTGACACGTCGTTGACACTTCAGCAGTATCGACTCAAGTTTTACTTATCCCTTACTCTCAGCATATAAATAAGTATATTAGTTACGTTGGCCATTTAATGTAGATCAAAACTGTCTTTACTGTTTTTCATTTTTATAAGTACTTTAGAAGTTGTTACAATATCAAAAAATCCATGCTGCGAAACGGCTCGCCACTCGCCATGCGTCCGCCGCGCCCGCCTGCCTTACACGCATCGGTGGTTCAGTGGTAGAATGCTCGCCTGCCACGCGGGCAGCCCGGGTTCAATTCCCGGCCGATGCATTCTATTTAATTTTCCTCACAGGCAGCCACGTAGTGCTTGCTTTTCATCAGGGACAGAATACCCTCTTCAGCATTAACCACAAGCAAAAAAAACCCGCCTGCCTTTATAGCAACGAAGATTTAGATGCGTTTGCACGTATTGGATAATTAGAGTTGAATGTATTATTTCAGCGCGATATATTTTTTGTAGTAGTTATTAGTAGGTAGGCTTTTGTTTATAATTTCTTCCGTTTAAAAATAGTCATTTAACTATCTAAAAATAGTAATTTAAATATATTTTAATAAGTACTTGAAAAGATTAGTAGCACAGATTTAAAATTACGGTACCTACTAAAAAATCCTTGCTGTGTAAAACAATTGGAAAATCCTTATTGAAACTACGAAAATGCGGGTTGCATTAGGGTTTAATTAATTTTCACATTAATTATATTAAGTGCTTTGCAAACATACATTATATGAATAATCCAGTAGTAAAAGCGGGCGAAGCCGCAAAGGGGTCGCTAGTTCTTTTATAAGTTTCGTTTGAAATGTAGGTTAATATTAATGTACTTATGAATCTTGACGACTACCGATTACTATTATTGTAACGATTGACGACTACTATTGTAATTTTATATAAGGTTACAATTTAAGTTTATATATGTTTAAAACTAATTCTATCCTAAACAGCCTGAGCTGATACGAGTGCATGGTGTACCGACCACTCCTCCCACGCTGTGGGTCGTCGGCGGTCCTGGCAGCAACAAAGCAACGTTATGTCAGAGGCCTGTGTCACAGAAACAGGGGTGGACACATTTTAGGTAGTTAAAAATACAAATAATAATGAATTATATTAAAAACACTAAATTGTGTAAAATTTAATATTTTGCATTTGAGTGATTACTGCTTAGATTTTTTAAATTACACAATTAATTCTACTGCAAAAGTGCATAACACTGTAGGCTGAGGGAACATGGGATCACTTGGTGTTAGGACACTCCGTTCCCATTCAGATTGATGATGGACTGAGCGCTGCGTCGAAATTAAATCGAAAGTCAGAATAAAACCCATAACCATGGTGTTTACAGTCACATGCTCCTGAGCCTCGTCGGCTCCACATGAAAAATTTAATAATAAATATAAACAGGACGAGCATTAGTTATTATATTATATTTCTGTTTTGTACCTGAGTACGTATACGTATTAGTTTTTAGATGTGCTTATATATAGACATGTTAATCAATTATCTTATCTAGATAATGTACGATCCACCCAGTTAGCGTTTGAAAGTTCGAATAGTAAGTTAGCGAATTTTAATAATTATTTTACTTTTTTCTTCTTTATGTGCATAGTGTGAGAAAAATATATAGTTAAGTAATGCACCGCAACGGTTATGGATTCGATTCCCACGGGGGACCTGCTATATGCGGAATACAGTGTGAATCTAAAAAAAACAAATATTGTTACAGCGTAGGCCAAAGACTGCGAGTACTAGCCGACGCAGGTGGAGGTCCAGCATCAGACGGCGCCATATGTCGCGCTGCACTCAGCGCAGGGGAGCTCGTACCTAAAGACTTGGTCACTAAGTTAGTGACTACTGCAGTTAACGAGGCAGCGAGAAGTGGTCATGGACTAGTGCTGGATGGGTACCCGAGAGATCTGGAACAAATGGAGTTGTATGAAAAAAATGTGAGTTACTCTATAGTACAGATATTTTGAATCTACGGGAAAACAAAGGAATGTTAAAAAGTGTTGTTGAGAGACAAGTAAATAGCCTAGCCTAATCTATACCTATATATATATATGTAGAAGCATCAGAAGGGGCCTCAAAGCGGTCTTGGCTATCACTATTCATTTGTGGGCGTTGTAGCAACAGAGATGTTTAAATAAAAGTCACACTTATATTCCACAATGTCTTATTACTCGTTTACATAACAGTTTTACAATAAATCTCACAAGATTAATGTCATATATATATATAGGTATATATATATATAACCTTTCTACAGTTCAACGTAACGCCTCGCATGGTGCTACTAGACTGTTCCAAGCTGCAGCTAGGACGAGGAAGAAGAGACGATTCAGTCGCCGCTTTCAGGAGACGCCTTGAAGTGTTCAGGGAGCTTAGTTTGCCGATGTTGAAAAGTTTGGACCAGCAGCATCGTCTTATTATTGTAAATATTGTATAATATTATGGGGTATATGTTGTTTTAATATTGAGGACAGCGGGAAAGTATCTGAATAGAAATGAGATGGTTGTGAATTCGATTCCCACTCGGCGATATTTTAATATCGTCATTTTATCGCTCTGAGAACAAGACAAAGCAGGGAGTTGAGTTTCGCGACTTAATATGCTCCTTCCCTCTATGAGTCAAAGCGCGGCGTTGAGTTCTGCTATTCTGCAAAATTAAAGGGGACAACAGAGTGTGTGAACACTACTTACTAATAGAATAAAAAGTTGTTCGATAATATTTACACGCTACCTTTATTTACTAATTAGTAGGTTATAAATTACTCAGTTGTCTATTTCAATTTCAACAAATAAACATAATTATAAGTCTACACGGAATAGCTACACTACGATATTAGTCGATAAGTACCGTTTATCTCAAGTATAGTGTTTATAAGCGATTTACTGTTGCCGAGATATAAATATTTACCTCGTTTACACTCATTGACATTCATAGGGTTTAGTTCTGTCACTCAACACGCAATATTCTAAATTAGAACCAAAAGCTGGAGGCGGAGTGTTTTGGCACTAAGTTTACCTTGTTATATGGGATTAATCATGAAAGTGAATTATAATTTCACCATAAAATTCACAGGTTGACGGTGACACTGATTCTCCAGATGTACAACTAGAATTTACTCGAGTTCTTCTCGAGGAAATGGAAAAAGCTGAAGCCATCGCCGCCATGCCACAACCCGAACTTGCCAATGTCACAGCGAACAAACCGAATGGAACTCTTAAAGGTGGGAATATTCCTTATAATTGTATTTATTATTTATTAAAAAGATTCGAGCCTGTGATAGACGTGTCTTTTAGTTCCATCATTTAACAGTCAAAAATTGATAGACTTCAACGCCAATTAAATATTTCATCAATCATCAATCTTCAGGTACTGTAAATTTAAAAAAAATAAAAATATTTGGCCCATGAGGGGATCGAACCCGCGACCTTCGCGTTATTAGCACGACGCTCTAACCAACTGAGCTAATGGGCCTGCTGACGGGCTTAAAATATTGTGCTTATTTATCAGTCTCATAAGTGTTGTATAAATATAGTAGTGTTATATAAGAAGGGAAAGTAAGATGGGAAGTGACTATTCGGCATGACCACAAAACCATAAAATACATTTATTCGCTTTATGCTGTATCTCGTTATATGCGGGGTCGGCAGTCCAAAACATAGTGTTAAAACACTCCGTACCCCACTTTTCGTCCTATTTTCGAGATTGCATGATGAGTG
>HE671150.1:6397-28990 GCA_000313835.2 Heliconius melpomene melpomene | reverse complement strand
ACTACTACTACTACTACTATATATATATATATATATATATATATATATATATATATATATAACCTTTCTACAGTTCAACGTAACGCCTCGCATGGTGCTACTAGACTGTTCCAAGCTGCAGCTAGGACGAGGAAGAAGAGACGATTCAGTCGCCGCTTTCAGGAGACGCCTTGAAGTGTTCAGGGAGCTCAGTTTGCCGATGTTGAAAAGTTTGGACCAGCAGCATCGTCTTATTATTGTAAATATTGTATAATATTATGGGGTATATGTTGTTTTAATATTGAGGGCAGCGGGAAAGTATCCACTCGGCGATATTTTAATTTCGTCATTTCCTCGCTCTGAGAACAAGACAAAGCAGGCGACTTAATATGCTTCTTTCCTCTATGAGTCAAAGCGCGGAATAAAGTTCTGCTATTCTGCAAAATTAAAGAGGAGAACAGAGTGTGTGAACACTACTTACTAATAGAATAAAAAGTTGTACGATAATGTTTACACGCTACCTTTATTTACTAATTAGTAGGTTATAAATTACTCAGTTGTCTATTTCAATTTAAACAAATAAACATATTAGTCTACACGGAATAACTACACTACGATATTTAGTCGATAAGTGCCGTTTATCTCAAGTACAGTGTTTATAACCGATTTTCTGTTGCCGAGATATAAATATTTACTTCGTTTACACTCATTGACGTTCATAGGGTTTAATTCTGTCACTCAACACCCAATATTGTAAATTAGAACCAAAAGTTGGAGACGGAGTGTTTTGGCACTGAGTTTACCTTGTTATATAGGAATAATCATGAAAGTTAATTATAATTTCAACATAAAATTCACAGGTGGACGGTGACACTGATTCTCCAGATGTGCAACTAGAATTTACTCGAGTTCTTCTCGAGGAAATGGAAAAAGCTGAAGCCATCGCCGCCATGCCACAACCTGAACATGCCAATATTACAGCGAACAAACCGAATGGCACTCTCAAAGGTGGGAATATTTCTTATATGTATTTATTATTTATTAAAAAGGGATTCGAGCCTGTTATAGGCGCCTCTTTCAGTTTCATTATTTAACACTCAAAAATTGATAGACTTCAACGCCAATTAAATATTTCATCGCCTCGAGTGGCAATATCCAAGGTTTGGGTAGAGGGGATCGGTTTAGTAATATTTTTTTTATTTATAATACCTATTATCTTCAGGTACTGTAAATTTAGAAAAAAAATAAAAATATTTGGCCCATGAGGGGATCGAACCCGCGACCTTCGCGTTATTAGCACGACGCTCTAACCAACTGAGCTAATGGGCCTGCTGACGGGCTTATAATATTGTGCTTATTTATCAGTCTCATAAGTGTTGTATAAATATAGTAGTGTTATATAAGAAGGGAAAGTAAGATGGGAAGTGACTATTCGGCATGACCACAAAACCATAAAATACATTTATTCGCTTTATGCTGTATCTCGTTATATGCGGGGTCGGCAGTCCAAAACATAGTGTTAAAACACTCCGTACCCCACTTTTCGTCCTATTTTCGAGATTGCATGATGAGTGTGTGACGCCTCACTTTGCCTTATTACCAAAGGGAGAAAATGAAAATTCTTTCCCCCAAGTAGAATTCGAATCTGCAACCACCTCGTGTACCATCACGCTCACCACAGTTTTTACCACAGAAGGCACAGCAGTCCAGCAGTTCGCGCACTCAGTGTCCCGTGTAGGCGCCGGCGTTGCCAACGGGACGGCGCGCAACGGCAATGTACACAATGGTATACTACCGAATGGCACAAGCAACGGATTCATTCCCAATAATAAAGTAAGTTTTAAATATTTATTAGGCTACGGGTTCAGATCTGTTCTTTTGCAAAGTATCATAATAATCATGGCCATTAAACTTAGTTTTTTTATAATGTATATTATTTATGATACACATAAATGTTATCTTAAAAATAAAATTTTGTCATAATTAAAAAATGTAAAGGTTATTAAAAATTTTGGCCCATGAGGGGATCGAACCCGCGACCTTCGCGTTATTAGCACGACGCTCTAACCAACTGAGCTAATGGGCCTGCTGGCAGATTTTTCAATGTAGCGTTTATATTAAGTGATTAATAACGTTGCTAATTTTCTTTTAGTAGTTTAAATATAAGTAATACTCTTAAGTAGAGAGAAACTACAAGTCTTACTCTTAATAAGTTGATGGTTCAATTCCGACACGGAGAACTCTTCAAATTAACATAATTATCCTATGATTAAAGTTGTTTATGCCCGCTCTGGTAAAATTAGGCGCGGCGTTGAGTTCCGCTATTCAATTGGCAATATCCAAATTCGAAATTTATAATAATAATGGATATTTTACAGGTGAAGCCAATGACAAACAGCGTAACAAAGATACCGACAGTTTCACAAATGACTCAGGATCAAGTGAGACGACTCTACGAGCAGAGTTCCGGAGAAATTACTATGAATACACACATGTAGTTATTTTGTTTTAGTTCTAGTATATTTTAAGGGCAAAAATCAGTTATCGAAAGTGTATTTTTATATAAATACACTTTCTTAGACCACTTATATTACAATAGACAGCAAGCAATATTTTTTTAAAGAACATTTCGATACCGCAAGTTATCGATTCACATTTTCAGAAATATTATAATACTTTTAAAAATATCTTTTAAAATGAAATAAAAAAATGTTTTTACATAAAAGGGCTAGTAAATAAAAAAGAAAAATTGTAAGTTGTTATTTAAAAAATAAAAATGACATTGATACAAAACAACAAACTGTCAGAAAGTTCAAAGTGCCGAAACAATTCACGATATCTATAGATAATTAAGTCATATTTAATTTATAGTTATATCTAATAATTAAATATAGGTATATATATTTACACCAACGAATTTGTAATTAATATAAAGCAGCAAATCGATAACGTGTAATGAATATTTTTTATAAGAAATAACTTTCTCAATGGGTACTTAATTATAATAAAAACATTATATTCGAAACATAATAAAAAACGCTTTTTGCTTAATTTTTATAATTTTGCTGAAATAACATTTAAATTTTTCATTTAAAAAATATGTGTATATTTTTAAAAGTTAATAACAACACTATGTGAGTATGTGAGTAATTAATAATATAAGTTAAATTATAAACTAAGGTTAAGTAAAAGTAAGTTGCCTTTTTAAAAACGCACATAATGTTCGTTACAAGTGCCTTAGCACAAGATAAGTTAAAAATTAATTTTAGATTTAAATATTTGTACCAATATTTTTTTCATATAATAAAAATAATGCGCGATTTTTATATTATATTATAATAACTTTGTATAGTATTGTTGACAAAATTTCATTGATTTTTACATAAAAATGTTTCGGAAAATGAATGTATACAATTGGACGAATTTAATAATAAATGTAAGATAGAACTAGTTGTAATTTTCTTTATTAGTAATTTATTTTTATTTATTACTAATTCTATAATTAAAATGTTATGTATTGAATCGATTGAATAAATACCATAGTTCTACACTATTATATAGTTCTTATTACTTTTCTTTTTTTAATTAACTTGAATTTTTTTACGCATGTACTTGTTCAAGTTAAATTTAATATATAATTTTAAAAAATAATCTACTGCATGACATATGTAGTTTCAATAGAATTGTGTTTCGTATGCAATAAGCTATTTAGTATTTTAATTATTTTAAGTATATGATGTTTCGCGATAATCAAAGATCTTCTATCTTATTATTATTTACAAAAAATATTTAATTTAGTTGCACAGTTTTTAGTTCAATTTGTATGGTGGTCATATTCAACATTTTCATCAGAAAATCAAATCGCGAAATCAGGACCACGAATGATTCCTACAACAGAGCAATTCCCGTAATTTATTATGTTTTTTTTATTGTTGTAAATATAATAACTTATTAAAATAAATAAATTAATGTGTTTGTAAAATATATTAAAAATTACGATCCACAATCGGCTGAAGAGGACCATTTAGAATTAATCAATACTTTAGAGTATAAGGCAAATTTTTAGATTGTTAAATATTAAGATTTAGAATAGTCTAGAAGAGATCACGTAGAATATCACAAATCAGGGGCCAATTTAGAGATAGACATAGCCGATAGATAAAAAATAAAAGTCACATTATTTTAATATGCACAATAATTTAAAAAAAAAATGTAGGTTTTATCCTTAATTCATGTAACATAGAAAATAATAAATATTTAACTATTTTTAAAAGATAATTTTCAATCAATAAAAAAATATCATTCACTCGTCCATATTTTTTGTTGTGGATTTTTTACAATTTTTTTAGTAGTATGTAATTTTGCTTTGTCGACAATATTTTATAAAATTAGTAAGTTAAAAATATATTTTATATTGTTTATTACAATACTCTAAAAAAGCTTTTCCCATTCGTATGATTTTCAAAATGAAAAATGAAAGAAAAAAATCGTTGTAGTTCATATCTTATGTAGATTGTTCTGTATTTTTAGATTTTAACCTTTTTTTAATGTTTATTTAATTAAATTAGTATTATATATTATAACAGCATATACATGTGAAAAACTATATTATTATTATTTTTATTTGTATAACATTTATAAGCACAGTGTCAAATCACGTGCAATTGATTAGAACTTGACACAAACGTGTTGTAATTTGTAATTTGTTTACTATTGAAAAATAAATGAGCACTTTTCTATTCTTACGTGTTTTACTTTTGACGTAGCGTCTGACAGGGTTCGAATCCCGCTTGGGGGTTATTTATTTATTATATACAATAAGTAGTGTACTTAAGTATTTCAGTTCAATCAATTAAATCATTAGTTGAGTGAATATTTATGTTTCCATTTTCTCGTTTGCCTATATTTATAATAAGTTGGTTTACGGATAATGATATAAAAAAAACACTCACTTGAAATTGAAAGTAAATTTAAAAAAAATGTAATAAATGTAAATATATGCAAGGCATGCGAACATAGAATTTCAATATATCCGTAAAAGTAGCAATAACAATTAGAGTGCAGGAGTACCAGGTACCGTTCAATAAATGAAAAATCAATAATCTTAATTTTTTTTTACTATAGAGCTCATTGGGGTATGAAGTGGTACGGGAATGAAATTGCAATTTCTTTTTATTATTTTAATTTTGTTTATTTTCTTTTACTGTCACGTTGTATCCAGTTTATAATAGAGCAGTGAAAGCACTCTAGTTTTGAGATACTACTTTCCATATACTTGAGTTACAGTTACTTGAGTTACGTTGAGTGGTGGAACTCAACGCTGTGTGTGCGTTGTCTTATTTCCAAAGCGAGCCAATTAAAATTATTCATCGTCAATCGTTCCCGTAGTAGAAATCGAACTCAAACCCATAGCGTTCACAGTCAGGCGCTACGATAAGACGGTCTCAAATGTGTTTTTTAATGATTTTTGTATTATTCATTTTTATCTTAAATTTATATTTTACTTTTTTTGGGCCTCTTTTTTTAGTTTTTATGTGCTATTGTTTTATTAGTGTACTTTGAACCTAGAGCATGACAATCAGAAACTTCCCATCTATATTACGTCGGCATCAATTTTTCTATTTATATAATCTACAAGGAAATCCTTTTATACTCAACAGAGTTTGCATTTAGCAAACGCGGTGGTTATGGGTTCGATGCCTCCTGAGTAAATGAATTATTTTCCTTTCCTATATTGTGCCTTTCAATACACAATGTCTCGAATTCTGATGTAAAATGGATAAAATATGCTCTCGGTCTATCTGAATGAAATTGAAAAATAACGATAATTACTATTTTTAAGCATCTTCTCAATAGATATTAGTATGTATTAACAATATAGTGTTATTCTAACTCACTTCAATACCTGCATTGTATAATTATAGTGTAAAAACATTTCAAGATCAGTGCACGATACGAATGAATTGCATTCTAGAGCACGGCCAATTGGTGTAGTGATATAACGCTGTAGTGCTAAGTATTATGTAAAGGATATGTAGGATCTCTTCTTATTTCGAGTGTATATATTTTACTTATATGATAATATTACATATTTTAATATATCCTATTATTTATTTCTATTTGAAAAAATAATTATAATTTATTTTACACGAAAAATATATAATTATCGTAAAACTTAAATTTCATAAAAAGAATAAGCGGCTTTCCAATAACATTTACATTTACAATAATAACAAATTTAATATAATATTACGAGTTCACTGCATAACAACAAATTAAAAAACGTATTATAATATTTGTAATTAGATAAAATTATTATCTGTGTAATCCAATCCAATATCACAGTTTTTTTCCCGCCACAGCTGAAACTTTCCCGCGCTGTCAGGCATTTTGGCATAGTTTCCGCGGCCTTGACCGACCCGCCGCAGTCGCCCCGCAGAGCTCGCGGTAGACACAGTGTGCGCTGGTTCGTTAGACCGAGATCGATCGCGGTAGATTTAAAATGGTAAGTTATATTAAATAATTAATATTTACTATAATTACAGGACGGTGTTTATAATTATCAAAACGTGATTTTTCATATTGAATGTTCAAATACGATTTAATTTAGCCAATTTAAGAGTATTTTGATACTCAACGTTACGTCATAGGCGTGATAATTATAGCGTCGTTATTATTTGCGATAAGTTTGAGCTACAATTTGGGGATGTCACCCAGATTTTTGTATAAATAACGAAGTCGTTACAGTATCGATTTTCTTTAAACTTAAAGCTAAGAGGCCTACGAAGACGAATCGGTGTATGTTTTTCATTTTCAAGAGTATAAAGGGTTACTTGACGGATTTTTTTCATATCATGTAGGCCGTGATTTATATTTCTTTTGGATTCCATTTCCAAAAAGTTTTACAAGATTTATTTTATATATTGAATAAAATGTTTAATTAAAAATATAAAGATATTATAATAGAATAAACTAAAAAAAGAGAAGTAATGGAAAATTACAATTTCCAAATTTTTTTATTTATATATTTTTTCAAAATAATATTACACAATTAACACACACATTTACTATTAAATCAAAAGTTTTAGGGACAATGTACTTTCTAGTAATTTTGTTTGATAAGAGTAAAGAAATAGTGATTGCCTTTTCACATTCGTAATGTCATATCGAATGCACTCGATAACAGGTGATATGAAACTAATAACATTTTTATGTTTTTCTATGTAAAAAAAGTATATATAACAATATACATATATCGCTATAGACATGGATCTATCCCCAATAAAGATGATGAGTTATTTTTATTTCTCCGCTTTGGTAAATATAACGTTTAAGTTGTAGCACTTAGACTAGAAAAGACGAGACTATTTAATTTCAAAAAGTAAAGTTGATATTTTTCGTCTTCTCAGTTTTGTTTTATAACTATTACCTTTACTATTTATTAGTATTTTATTAGTAAAGACTATTGACATTAAAATAATAGATGCATACTAACATCTTGATTATATATTTAATAATCCTAACAAAATTTCTACTTTTTTATTAAATGGAACATACTTTATACTAAATTGTAAACATCGATTATGCCTCGATGTCATTGGTTTTGAATAATGGTTTGTTAATTGTTACGCCAAGAGAAACGGATGGTACTTTTATATTTGATATTAATTTTTAAACAAGTTTTAATTGGCGTAGGAGCACGAGCGTGTAACTGTAAACGCGATAGATTGTGGGTTCGATTCCCACTTGAGGAAAAGGAATATTTCATATTTTCTTGTGTTTGCTCTGGTATCGAGGCAAAGCAAGGAGTTGAGGTCAGCCACTAAACATGCAATGCCTCCAGAATTTGGTGGGAAATGGAGAATGGAGTGACACTAGGTTCCCTGTGCCTACCTTGCTGTGGGGATATGGCGTGAAGCTTAAAAACGAGTTTTATTTGATTTTCTGTCAACCAAGAACTATAGATATACAGTCAGTTACAAATATTATTTAAACGTAAAAACTACAAGTTTACTCCAAGAAAAGTCATACTGACTGGAGCGCTTCAAAACGATAAGCTAGAGACATTCAAAACAACTTAAGAATGTTCTAGAATAAAACTAAAACGGAAAAGCTTCTTATTTTAAGACAATTTTATATATTTCAATTAAAGTGAAATGTTTTACTGACGTAAACAAACTCATATAAGCGAGATATTCTCCAAAATAATCCAGTACTAAAGAGTCGGTCGCGCGCGCTTGCCAACTATCGCCTGGCACCTAACACACAGCTCTCACATGTGGGTATAAATATAAAAATAAATCTTACTACAGTACCCCCTCAAAGATCGAAAAATATCAGTTTGTAAGAGAATTTCTTTAAATACTAAACAAAACTAAGTATAATTCGAGAACTTTCTTTTATACAAACAATCTGTTTCTAATGATGAAATTTTTAAATATGTTAGAACGTAAAATTTTTTTTTTACTTATTTCTTATATTACATGCTATATTTTTTTTATAATAAAGTTAGGAAAACATTGTAATAATGAAATGAAAATAATTAATATAGAAGAAAAGCTCTCTAAGTGTAAAAGTTTCCATGTGATCGCGCTTTTGATAGCCACATGGCTGCAACTACAGCAGCGCACCTGGAGAAAAGTTTTGGTTAAGGTAAACCTTCTTTTCACTTTTTGAATATTTTAGAAACCCTGCCGTGACTACGGACTACTGAAAAATACTCATATATGTATAATTAATTAAACAGTTAAATATTAGAAAGAGTTTCATTTAAAATATGTGAAACTCCCAAAAATTAAAGACATTTTTCTTTTATATAAATAAAGTATAAAATAAAATCGCTTCAAACGTGTAAGTTTTTACTAATGGACAGAATGATTTAACATGTGAACTGTCTATGTATAATCTTTCTATATAAAATTATATATAGAATACATATGCTAACCCGCGAACAGAACACTAGTATTACCATTAAAATTACTTTTTTAGAGAGAAAACATAAAGAAAAGAAATATTTTATAAAGATGATCTTTAAATATTTAAATATGCAATGTAATAAGCATACTTTGACCTTCAACCGCACCAAGTGCAAGGCCGACCGCGCGATGTATTCGTACATATAATATGTATAAGATTGACGAGTATATGTAGAATGTACATAATTGTTAGAATTTTTCCTTCTACCGATCGTTCAAATCTTGGTATTAATTTTACAAAGATTATGTAATTTTATTTAGTAATTAAATGTAAATTATGTTATGTAATTTACATTTACTTATTTAACATTATAAGAAAACATAACATCACTTCGCTTTTTTCCGCATGGCATTGAAATTATAGAGAAGGTAGTGTTAAGACACTCTATTGAGACATTATCTGTTGAGTAGCACGCCTCAACGCTGCGCTTTTTTTTCTTAGAACAACATAGCATTCCCCCAAGTATGAATCGAATCCACAACCTTTCTGTACAGTCAAACACTGTACTACTGGTGACACGAAGGCCTCCACAGTTTGTTATATGTATGTTAATTTAAATAAATAAACTTTATCGTTCGTTGTAGCAAAATGGCAAGTGCAAATGACGGAGCTTTTAGACTTTATTACTTCACTCGACTCTGAAAGTCAAAAGTCAATTTCTTTGTAGCGGACAAATATTATAGCTTACAGGGAGTTAAGTTCATTAAATTATGTTCTGTTTTATAGTATTAAATTGGATTAACACACTTCGTGTGTAGAATTTACTCTACTTTAATTTAGACAGTTATAAATGCGAATGCTACTTGTAGTTGTTTTTAATATTTGAGAGTATGTATATCCTTATCAGTAGACAATGTGTCCTTTATCATGAACGTTATTTTAAAATGAGCGGAAATGAGAGATCTAAGTGACTTATCGCTAGGTTCCCTTAGTCTAACTACCTACCTACTTATCTAAATGGGAATAGCAAATAATGTAACTATTATTTTAAAAAAATATATAGTATGTAATAAAATAGTTTATAAATTTAGAAAGGTTATAAACCTACGTTGGTTTTTTTTAGCTTCATGCTAAACATGCTGTAAACTTAGGGAACTTGAATGGCTAGTGTTATCTTAAGATACTCCGTTCCCATTAAGACACTTGCGTTCCTCACTTATCGAATTCTGGAGGCAAAAATTCGGATTCTCTCTGCCTTACTGCCATGTGGGAAAAGGAGCAGGCTGTCTTTATAGTGCATTAAGAATAGAAAAAATATCAAAGTATAATTTTTTGAATAAAAACAGAATAATTAAAAATAACAAAAAAATTGTTGTCTCCGACATCACTGTCAAAACGTCTAACATAGCTGGCTTAAGCCTTGAATACGTTTATTTACATACATTTAGAATTTAGATGTGGTTATATGTTATATATTATATGTATGTATTATATTAGTATTTTCACTTGAGGATGTTCATTGGTTGTGGGATCGATTCCCACTTAGGGAATTGAATTATTTTCATTCCCTCGTTCGGGTAACAACATAAAATGCGGCTTTTACTTTCGCCATTCAACTGGCAACGTTCTCAAAATTGAGTGAGAAGTGGGGAAGAGAGTGTCATAACACTAAGTACCTTCTATGTACTCTCTCTGTCTGCTATAGTGTAAAGTCAAATAAAAAAGAAATACATATACCTATCTTTATTAAGTCGGTGATTTTACATCTTTTTACATAATGAAAAACTAAAATCTTACTTAATCACTCTACTCGAGTTAGATTTCAATGTCTATTTTTAAATACATAGGATAAGATCGGACGAACAGCGGTCACTGTCAATGAACAATTACCGAAATAAACAACCTCGTCGTACAAAACACTTCATTGTAGAAACGTACTATTAATACATATTTTTGATTAAATGTTTTTTTATTTTTATTTTTGATAAGTTATATTTTAATAGTTATTTTAATATACTAGATAAATTTTAAATCACGGACAAATGTTTATTAGTAGTACGTAACATTGTGTTTTAAATAGATTTAGGTAGATGAAGGCAGCGAAGAAGTGGGCGGTGAATAAGTGCTTTTAAATTAGAGTTATTTATTTTACAATCTTATTTTTTAAATACTATGTAAGAATTGAAAATAATTCGATACTAAAAAAATCTTTTTGGTAGATCTTTACTTAATATTTATTTCAATACTAGCGGACGCGCGCAGCTTCGCTAGCTTATTTAGGGGTGAATTTCTTATAAACCATGAAACATGTGTTTCTATGAAATATTTTTAAGAGTCTAAATTTTAAATTTTATAAAAATCGGTGGCGATTTGAAGATTTTTCCATACAAACTTTCAACCCCTTATTTGCATCCTTAAGGGGTGAATTCTAGAAAATCATAAAATACATATTCAATTAAATATTTTTAAGAGTTTAAATTTCAAATTTTATAATAATCAGTGGCGTTTTAAAGATTTTTCCATACAAACTTTCAACCCCTTATTTGCACCCTTAGGGAGAGAATTCTAGAAAACGATGAAACACGTGTTCAATTAAATACTTTTAAAAATCTAAATTTTGAAGTTTTATAAAAATCGGTGCCGATTTAGATTTTTTTCCATACTAACTTTCAACCCCCATTCCACCCCTTTAGGGTTAGAATTTTTCTAAATCCTTTCTTAGTGGATGTCCAGATTACGAAAGTAAACATCTGTCCAAATTTCACGTTTCTACGCTTAGCGGTTACGGCTGTGCGTGCGTCTTACCTCAGTCAGTGAGGACAAGTCCTTTTATATATATAGATTATATCGTGGATGAATGGATCCTCTGTAGTCCTTAAGCTTTATATTTTTGTTTATTTTATCTATTAAGTAAAAATTTATAATTTTATGTTGATAATTTGGATGAGAAACCTTTTGTACCTGTTATGAAGACTACATGATTTACTGGATTACTAATTAAAAGAATCCAAAGTTACAAAAAAGAAAGCTTAAGAAAATCACAAATTCCTTCTGTGGAAAATTTCTCCGTCGTCTCAACACGTTCTTTCAAAATATGTCTATTTTTCTACATTTAAGATGAAATCTTTTCATGTAAAATCTATCTAACAAAATTTTCGAATATTCCAGGCCCCCATCGATTCAAGTAAAACTCCCATTGTATGGGTGTTGGGAGGTCCTGGCTCCGGCAAGGGTACACAATGCGAGAAGATCATAGCCAAATATGGCTTCACTCATCTCTCCACTGGAGACTTACTTCGGGCGGAGGTCAAGAGCGGGTCAGAGAGGGCGAAAACGTTAACTGCTATTATGGAAAGAGGTAAGTTGTAATTGTTCTCCAATACTACCTAGTATTGGAGTACAGTCGTCGCGCAGGGGCACGAAGCGATAGGTTGTGGGGTCCATTCCTACTCGAGGAAATTATTTATTTAATATATTCATTTATTCGCTCTAGTGTGGAGCCAGTGTGGCGTTTAGTTCCACTCAAAATATTATGCGAAAGTGTTAACGTAATGTAATGTAATGAAAGTGGAGAGCGGAGTGTTTTAAAATACAAAAGAATCCTTCTACCTGATCTTCACCTGCTCTCTATATAGGCTAAAATAATTTAGTAATAAGTCCAACTTCCACTCATTGTGTTTTGAGTGAATTAACGCAATTTTTTTATATTACAAGACTGACGCATATTACTTAAAATAAAATACAAATTGACAATTATCGCAATACCTACCAACTATAGGTACCAGTAATTGTCATACAAAATGTTAAATATTATTAAATATTTTTCAAAATCAAATTCAAAATATTAGTAAATAATTTTCAATGTATGTATTTTTTTTTAATTTCAGGTGAATTGGTTCCTAATGAAGTCGTACTGGACTTGCTAAAAGAAGCGATGCTAGCGAAAGCCGGCGAGGCTAAAGGCTTCCTCATCGACGGCTACCCGAGGGAAAAATCTCAGGGCATTGCCTTCGAGAACACTATTGCACCAGTTTCTGTAAGTTTCTGGTTTTAAAAACCTTTTTTTAGTAATAATTAATAACCATAAAATAATGTACATACTGATGCGTTTGTATATTAAGTAAAAGTAAAGTTTTAAATTTGCCATTGCAGAAATTTTAAGTAACTATACACAACGTTAATTATGAAAGCTTATTATACTGCCCAAGAGTATGTTAAGAATAATAATGTTATTAATTGTAGTTTCTTGCTGGATCTTCACAGCAGACCTACCGACCTGCATACCGATTCGGTGGTAGCTTAACTCTCAAACATATTTAAATTAAACAATAAGATGATTAAACAATGAAATGACATACTCACAGACGTATATTAATTAAATTCCAGGTAATAATCTACTTCGAGGCGTCCTCGGAGACCTTAACCAAGAGGCTATTAGGACGCGCCGCCAGCTCGGGCCGCGCCGACGACAACGAGGACACCATAAAGCTCAGACTCAAGACCTTCTTGGACAACAACGACCAAGTACTTGCCCAATACCCGGACAAATTGAAACGGGTAAGTGTAGATGGCGGAACTCAACCTCGCGATTTGTGTGCTTCCCAGAGCGAGTGTTCTATTACTTGTTGTTTCTGATATATGTGGGATACAGCGTGAATTTAAAAACTATATTATTATTTTTTCATTTGAACCACTAGAGAGGAAAAATAAATAAATAAAGAGAAGTAGAACTCAGTGGAGCTCTGTAGATCTAATAGACCTTTCCAAGTAATGAAAAGAATTGCACGAATGAAAAGATATTGCATGTTATGCAAACAAAACTCACAAAAAGCATTGAATGCAGCGTATCACAATGAAACAACATCTAACTATAAACACGACGGTGATTGATTGTGAGTTTGATTCCCATTTGGGGAGTGAAGTATTTTCATATCCTCTCTTAAATAACAAGACAAAGGATCCGTGTATCTTTTCCTATGTGAATTCCCAAGTATCCCTGTTTTACTCTACTAAATATGGGATGCAGCGTGAAACAAATGTAAAAACGAATGTATCAATACTTTTCCAAATATAATAATAATAATTGTATGGTATATTTACAGATAAACGCTGAAGACACAGTGGACTCCATCTTTAGCCAAGTGGTACAAATCCTAGACCCGCTCGTCGCTTGAAAATTAATACTAAATATATTGATCGATAAGTAAATAGAGATGTTGACAGAGTTCTCAAAAAATATTGTTTAAATGAATAAACTAATATGTAAATTAATTAATCCGATCTAATAATAATAAGCTGAAAATAAAAGATTTTTGAAAATAAAATACAAAATTAAACTGTAAATAAAGTACCTGACTTGACAAACATACAAACTTGTAAATGTATATACATTTCGAATATTTTTTTTATCTTCGCAGGGTAGGCAGAGGGAACCTGGTTCCCATTAAAATACTTCCGAGTCCCTCTTTCCGCCGGTCGGTACGATCATATATTATTTATTAACTTCACATTAACGTTGAACAGTATTAATCGTAGATTTTAAAAGTTACTTGTATGAGTTGAAGTATTAATTAAATCGTGAAAAAACTTTTTTATGCTGAAAAAAGAATGAATATTATGTTGTCTCTTAATGTGTTATTTTTAAATGGTAACAATTCTTTTGTCAACATCCTTTATTGTTATTTAAATAAAAAATTGTTTAAAATTAATATGTTATATTATTTACATAAAGTGTTTTTCTAAAATACTTCAAAATTTCTTTTATTTCAATTGTATTACGCTTTTCTAGAGTAGCTAGATTTAGTTTTTTTACGTATATTATATTTAGAAGTTAGTACAGACAGTATTGTACTTACAATATTAGGTTGATATATTTGATTTACTTTGTTAAATATTTTGCTCTTAATGTGTTTATAAAGCACTATTTAAAAATATAAGCAGAATAACTAAGTGGGGGCACATCGCTAGTAAGGTAATAAATTCCGATGCCATTAGAAATGTCATCAGACAGATCATGAAGGTTATCATTGTTTATTTAAATTTCTTATAGGCTCTTTCCCCAGCTTTCTTTGACTTTGTTATTGTTTTTAACTACATTTTCTATGAATGGTCTAGTCCTTGTAGTTTACCAACATTTTTAGTGGAGATTTTTTTCTAATGTAAGTAGATCTGGTGTTATAAGAATAATTTAATATTTTAAAGAAACAATTCGAAAACAATTATAGACAGAAAGACATTGTTCAATAATATTTAGTACAAGTGAATACACCAAGACAAGAAGATAAATCTGCCCTAACCTTATATATAAACACAAGCCTTCTCGTAATATCATAGTTTGAAACGAAATAGTTCAGTCATAACGCTCAGACATGCATATTATATTTAAAATTGTATTTTTAATAATTTTTCATGTTATGTGCTGCAGTGGAACATTTGACGAATATGTGCCAGTGGAAAATGTGGACAGAATGATGATCGGTAGTTACAATCACAATTGCCCATATGGTTTCAGAAGAGTTGGAAGATTCTGTTTGGAAAAACCTCAATATACCATGTTCAATAGTGATAATACAGTATTTTAGGGAAACTTCTGATTTGTGGGTCAAATCTGGTTGGAGGGACTGCATAAAATTAGATTTGACAATTATTTCTACACCGTGAACCTACTTGAAAACTAATATAGTGGATAAACAAACTCAGAAGTCCAAAATTACATTATATCCCACTTTAATATGACGATTTTCCACGATATGCCCGATTATTTTGAGATTGTTGTCTTTGGGTACTGGATTATCTTTTTTGCTAAATATTAAGTGGAAATCATCATCATCTAAATGGTAAATAAAATAATAAAAACATTAAAAAGCTTTTTATTTTAATATATAATTACAGTTTGTTTTATTTATACAAACTAAATAAGAGCCACGTGGTGCAGTGAAAAACTGATGGACTGAGAGGAAATGTGGTTGTTGTAGATTCGCTACCCTATCAGAGGAATGACTTTTTTTCATTTCCACGACAAGACTAGACAATATGTAGGAACATACACCCGGGGTCTAAATGTTGTTTTTTTTTATTTTTCCGAGCAAATTTTGTTGTAAGTAAAATTTCTGGGGCCACAGACTATTCTAGAGTGGGTACGGCCCACTCGGCTAATTAACGAAGTTTTTTAAAATAAGTTCCACAACAATTAATGCAAAGAATGTTCATATTTCATATTCATATCATTTGCTATTAGTTACAAAAAGGTTATATTTTATAATAGTCTATAGAAGAAAAAATAAAACATCATTAAACCCTAAGTAAATATCAATAATATATATCATGTGACAAATAAGAATATTCCAAGCATTATTTACAAAATTATTATAGTTAAACCAAAATTATAGTTATGTAAGCAGATTATTTAAAAAAATACAATTTATAGAAATATAAATGGATGATAATATTTGTTCTCCGTGCGAAGAGGAGGTTATTGAGAAGAGCCCGCCATGTCCTTTACAGTGTATGTCGCCTAGATGCAAAGCGTTTCGAAAAACGGTGATTTTTTTAAATATATTTTTTTTGCTTTACGCTATATCTTGTACATAGCAGCGTCGGCAGAGGGAGCCTGGGAACTTAGTTTTAGGACACTACATTCCCATTAAAAAACCGCGGAACGTAAGGACACTTTCTCAACTGAACGCCTTGCTTTGCCTCATTACCAAAGTAAACGAAAATATATTAAATAATTCATTTCAACGAATGTGACTCGAATCCTTAATCTGTAGTGGTTACAGTATCACGCTTGTGCTCCTGCTCCAAGACTGGCCCCAATTTTATGTAATCTGACCCAGAAAAGACATTTTTGACTTCACTCTTTATACCACATATAGCAGGGTAGTCACGGTCCGTGGTGAGTGACGGAACTCTACGCACTTTTCTTGAACAGAACAGGCAACTGAAAATAATTAATAGCCCTGAGTGTCGCAAAATGAACAAAAAATATTTTATGTATATATATAATAAAATATAATCTCCTTAGATTATATTAAAAAAACACCGCGATTATACGTCCAAGATTTCATATCATGTCATGGTTACGTATTTTTTATAGAATATTTGGCACCATGGGCGTAGGAAGAGGTAATTTTATGTAATCATTAAGAAATCATAGAAAACTTTTAGTTATTTCCATTTGACCGCTAGCGAAGCCGCCGTCAGCCATAATGCTATATAAAATATGTTTGTCCCATTTACATTCAAAAAACGCCCCATTATCTAAACTTTAGCCTCAAATTGACTCGTGTAAGACACCGATCGTGTGGATGCTGGGCAGCCGGTCAGTCATGAGTGGACTGTCGGAGAAGATCACGGGAAAACTTGGATTAACTCATCTCTCGACAGGAAGCTTACTACGAGAGGAGATAAGCACAGGGTCGGATAGAACTAAATGTTTAATTACAGCTATGCAACGACGTAAGTGAATAAAAAAAATGTTTTTATTAAATAAGTTAAACGTTAACAAAGAGTAGCCGTTGTGGCGCAGTAGCTGTCCCACAGTGTTACTTTAATGGCGATGATCGTGGGTTCGATCGTCACTGGTGAGAGGGAAGTATTCTGTCTAATCTCGCAAATGGAGAGCGACAAGTATGTTCTAAAGTTTATTGCCTCCCGTTTTACAAAATATGCAGTTAATAGCATAATTCAAATGAATAAAACTATTTTCAGACGACTCAGTTCCTAACGACGTTGTAGTGGAATTACTTAAAAAGGCAATGTTGAGAGTTGGTACCACTAAAGGTTTCGTTATCTCTAAATTTCCGAGGGACAAAATGCAAGGGATTTTCTTTGAGAAGAACATTGGTCATGTTGAAGTAAGCTTTTATAAATTAGAAAAAAATTTAAAGAAATAATTTATAATTCTTTTAACCTTAATAATTAAGCTATTTTTATAAAGTGATATGCCTATCTTACTATATGCGGGATACAGCGTATAACTGTACTTATTTATATTTATTTATGTATAAAAAATAATGTATTATTTAATGATTTCAAGCACTTCCTCTCCTCATACAATGATCACTATACTCATGGCCATTGTAACACATTCCAGCTAATAATCTATTTAGAAACACCATCCAAAAAAATGGTTGATTCAACTCCAGTGGATGATATGGACAGCAAACCCGTAAAAACATTCCCGGACAGCTATAAAGATATCATCGACCATTGGCCCAATAAAATTAATCGGGTAAAGTATAATGTTATTAAAAAATTAAATGCAAAATGTTATGTTTATTCAAATATTATCAATTTCGTTGTATATCCGTTTCTATTAGAGTCTCTCAGTCTACCTACTAGATAATTACAGCAGTCAATTTTGCTATTCAAAACGCATTCTCAAAAGTGATGAAAAGTAACTGATTAATAAGTTATTACTATTTACCCCTTACTATTTTCTCAAAAACCTCAAATAATATTCCAAAATAAAAATTCGGATCTATGGTCCTTTGTTTGAAATTAGCAGCGTAATCAAAACCTATATACCTACATACCGTGAACCTGTATTTGTATGAGTACCTATGCCCGAAAACTTAAGTTTGTCAAATTTTATAAGTTATAAAAGTTTTCGGGCAATCTTCCCGTTGACAATCTCGACTCGCATTTAACTGATTTTAAGTCTAAATTGTTGTAATTTTCAGATAAACTCTGAAGGTTCAGCCGATGCAGTTTTCAACCAAGTAGTTAATTTACTGCAACCTATATTTCACTGACTATCATTATATCATTTTGAATCAATAAAGCCTTTTAAAAAGAGATGAGAGAAACTTTTCTCTAAAAAATACCTCTCACCTTATATATTAATATAAATTAACACCAATTATTGCGCTTAATGTGACTAATAATATGAATAAACAAAATAACAACAAAGTGGGAGTAAACATCGAGTAATGCAATAAATCTAGATGTCATTATAATCAGGCAGTCATGAAGGTTATCATTATGTTAACAGACAGTTCCTCTAGCGTCTTCTCCCAACCTTACTTGGTTTGTTTTTAATTTAGTTTTACATGTATAGTCGCAATTGAACAGCATCAACTACCTAGTAAAGAGATATTAGCTCGTCGAAGGCTAGCATGTCATACAGAAGTTTTGGTGTGTGAGATGATCAATAAACAAATAAGACTTATCAGTTTTATAATAACATTTTTAATACGGACATACTTCTTAGTATTATTAATATTCCAAGTGCACTTTACGTAAGTTTCTAATGTTATTTTGACCTGGCATTAGAACCTATAACAGATACTAACATAAACACTCTAAAGCAGTAGCTCGTTTGTATCGGCCATACATTAAATCTAAGCATGCATTTATTTAAAATTGTTTTTTTGTTAATTTTGAGTGTTCTGTGCTGCTATGGAATACCTTTAGAAGTGGACGAGCTTGAGATGTCCGTGACAGTTGTAAATAAAATGGTCATTGGAAATGTAAGGTGTCCTTATGGTTATAAAAGAGTTAATAGATTTTGTAAGCATGACGGATAAATATTCCACGTTTATTAGTTAAACATATTTAAGAATTATATATAAGTTTGGTTGCAGGGCTACAAGTAGCCTTGAATTTGCTTGCCTTAAAATTTGTTCTCGACATCATCCAAGTCCACTACTTCGCATAGAATTGATTTGATTTAACCCACTTGGAAAACTACTCCGTACAACGAATCAAGTCATCTTATCTACTACTATACATGAAACTTGAAGATCTATGCAGTTGACCCTCGAATTTGCCATATATGCATTCCAAAATATTCCCGAGCCAGCATGGAACATGGAGCCTGGAAAACATTGAAGCCCTAACGCCATTTGTAGAGTAAATAAAAACAGAATTATATTTAGATATTTTACAAAAATTGTATTAAATAAAATGTAAAGATATAGAGCATCATATGTTAATGTGAAATTAAACATAAAAAATATAATTAGTCTTTTATTTTTCTCCGCATTTTTATGATATATGAATGTCTAACCACATTTATCAAGTAAATTGTTGTGAGGTTAAATTACTATTTGCTTTTTAAGATTAAACTTTGGAATTGGTCTAATAAAGGTAGTTAATAACACCATTACCTATAACACCATTTCTAAATCTAATTTAATCTTAAATAAAACAACGAGAGCTTAATTGATGGCTTTAAATTATATTATTATTCTTTAATAAAAATTATGAAAAAAAAGAAACAAAAATTTGTATTTACGAGTACAGGTACAGGTGTTGTCATTTGGAGGCTATATTGAACATTTATTGGAAAATATTTCCAAAAAAGTTGCAAAAAGCAAATTAATAGACTAACAGACATTTTTAATTTTAATTATACGTAAAAATCGATACCAATATCAACTTGCAGGTCAAGTTGATATTGGTATCACCTTAGAACATATAAAAAAACGACAAGCTCGCTTTCGAGATCATTCCAACAGAATTATTAGTATCATTTAAATATCGAAATAAAATATGCATAACATATATAACATTATATTTTTAATATGTTTAAGTATCTTGTGCTTCAGTGTGTTCACCGAAGGGAATGACGGCGGTCACATCGGTGTACCATATTGTCCCTATGGATATAAAAGATCTGGACCTTTGTGCTTAAAACAATTCGCGGACGTCTAAACAATGTATATAGTTCACAAAAGTTTGCAAGAAAATAAATTTCATCAAATTATATAAATTTAGAATCTGAACATGCCGGTACAATGGAGCCTGGAAAACATATATATGAGGCTCCAACGCCTTTAAAAATAGACATACAATTACTACTTTGAAGACTATATATTTACAAATATTAGAAACAATCATATTATATGTTTAAACGGGAAATAAAATTGTATAAATTAAAATGCTTTTTATTTGACACATCTTCTTACAATCGCAAATCCTTGATTTATACTACGAAACTATTTTATTTTCAGCTTCACGCTGTATCACGCATATAGCGTGGTAGGCAAAAGGAGTCTAGTATTTACCTTGTACCTCACTTTCTGATGAATTTTCGAAGGATTGCGTGGTATCCGTATCCCAATAGCTTAATATCTAAATAAAAACGAATAATAGTTTATCTTAAAATTCAAACTTTTATATGAAAGATCTAACTTACTCCTACATGAAATTAATGTAATATTTTTTTTAACTTAAACTTTAACCACCAAGTGCTTTATAACGTTCACGTTAACGTTCCCGTAGATATTTTGGGAAATCCTGTTAGTGCTTCTTCAGCACACACCAAGGAATAAGACTTACTTTTATGCCGTAAAAGTTAAATTCCGTTTGAGAGAAACAAAAAGAAAATATTTCATCATTTAATGTCTACATATACGTATACTCTTAAATCGCTATTAATCGCTTATAAAGATTTTGTTCTTCCCCAGTCTCTTACAGGCTATTAAAAAGTAATCGCATTTATAACTTATGTTATGTTACAAATATCCTTAAGTAATTGAGCATTTTAAATGCCTTTTAAATAGAAAATAGTATTATTAGATATATTTGTTGTTACACTTTCGTAACTTTTACACATTGTACACTCGGAGAAATAATCAAAACCAAGAAAAAATCTAAAATATCTTCTATCTATCTATCTATCTAATAATTTCAGGGCGGCCACAATTCGTTGGCCATACTGTTTGTTGCGTGGCCCATCCAGAGGGTGTCCAGACTAATATCTGTCCGATATTGGTTTGTGGGCATACGGGTACGCGACCCCGGATCCTCGAGCCGCCACTCTTATATCCTCATCCAGTCCGTAAGAATGGTGTCCCCCCCCCTCTCCTCCTTCCTTAGCTCCCTCCTTCCTTTTCCTATCCTACCCTTCTATTTTCCTCTCCCTTCGGTTTTCCCCACAAAGGGGTTTGGAGGTCAGACGGCAGTCGCTCCACGAAAACCGCAAACCGCCAGTACATGAAACGGAATACGAAAAGACTGGGTACGGCTAGGGCGTCGCCGCAAAACGACGCGCAGGCACATCGCCCTACACCTGCGACAAGTGGGCAAGGGCTACCGTGTCAAGTACGGGCACGGTTAAAGACGCAAGTACCCAGACGAAAACTCCGCTTTGCAACGTGGAATATTGGCTCTCTAACCGGACGATGCAGGGAACTCGCAGATGTACTCATGAGACGTCGGGTCCAGTGTGCTTTCCTCCAGGAAACTCGCTGGAAGGGCAATAAGTCCCGTAACATCGGACAGGGTTACCGGCTTATATACACTGGGTCACCTTCGGGTAGAAACGGTGTAGCGGTAGTGCTTTCTGAAGAGCTTCAGAATGGGCTCCTTGAAGTTGACCGTCGCTCCGACCGCTTGATGCGAGTGAGGGTACTGATTGAGGGCGTTATCACAAACTTAATCAGTGCCTATGCTCCCCAGGCGGGATGTAGCGCGGCCGAAAAGGAGACATTCTGGGAGCAGTATGAAGGGGTGCTACTTGCTGTGCCGTCTACCGAAGTGGTCTTAGTAGGGGGGACTTGAACGGGCACGTCGGTAAGGCTGCTGAGCCGTATGAACGTGTTCACGGGGTTTTGGCACGGTCTTCGCAATGCAGAGGGAGAAAACATTCTGAGAACCTGTATTGCGTCTGATCTGGCCGTCGTGAATACGTTCTTCCAAAAGAATTCTCAGCACCTTATCACGTATAAGTGCGGGTCCCACTCAACTCAA
>HE671149.1:72255-92514 GCA_000313835.2 Heliconius melpomene melpomene | reverse complement strand
TGTGTTGATGTCAATGAATAATTTAATTTACTCGTTCAGAACAGCCTTAATGTTAAATTATTGATTTGTTTTAATTATTGAATTCTTTACCTGGATCTGGGGTTAAGACAAGGCGCGCTGTTGAGTTCTGTACCGAGAAACCAAAAATGTATCGTTTAAAAAATAAATATGTTGAAGCCTGAAATCAAATATTATAACACACAAGTTTTGTTTTAACAAAGGAATTCAAAACCAAAAACCAAAACGTATCCAATATCAAATTTTCCAATAAACTTATAATACCTGGGAAAGAGAAAACCAAAGAGTACGGAGTAAGTTTCTAACGAGGCGAGCTCAAATCGAATTGTTGCGGAATTTAATAAGTTTGTCGAAGGGAAGCCACCTGCTGTCTCCAAGACGATAAATTAGACCAAATGAAGAATAACGATGGATATTAGCTGTAGCTTCATAAAAAACCATGTCCTATATACGATGATTTTTTTGCTCTCTTTACCTTATTTCTTTTCGTCTTGTTGGACAGAGGGTCTATTCTTTTATATTAGCTCCGCACTTCATATTTTATAGTTTTATTTAAAAAGTCATGTATGCCTATGGTACATTATTTAAGTCACATTTTATATATAAGTAGAAGAATAGTAAAATAATATAAGTTGAATATAATATATTTGTAATCGTTGACAGTTTATCTTTATTAACTTTGATAATCGTAGGACTTAAATCACATTTGCACTTTTATTTAAAACAAAGGTCTTTCTTCAGTGGACAAAAGCATTTCTGAGTAAACAATAAGAGGTGAACAGAGTGACTACATATGAGTTTTGTTAGACTTGTATAATTAAAAGATGAATGGAATGATTAAAAACATTTTGATATGCCCATCTTACCTTAAGATGTAACTATAACTTACCTGTAAAATTTATGTACAAGATTTTTCTCCACAACTGAGCCGTGAACTAATTAAAACTCGGCCGAGCGAATATAGGGGGTAATTTATAGTACAACAGGGACCGACCGCGCCTAAATGCTGCTAATTAAAACATTTCGATAATGGATGCCGCGCCGCCTTTCAAATTCTACCTCCACTCTACCGAAATCTACCACTGAATATTTCATTTATTCTCTACTGTGGTTTGGGATAACATTTATATTAAAAAGGTTGTTGCGTAATTTTTTTACCATTAGGTTTTTATTAGAAAGCTTTGAAATTAATTTTGTATTTTATAATGTGATGAATATGAAAACATAAAGGGAAATTGTTAGTTAATTACATTTGTTACTAACGCTGCCGTAGCGTAGGTGGAATATGTTGAATAAACTGTGTCGTGAATAATCATGCGTAAAATTTTAATTTTCCCCACATTGTTGACATAAAGTAAATCCACATAATACAAATTGCCCATTTTCAGCTTTACGCTGTATCCCACATATAGTATAGTGGGCAGAGGCAAAAGTGTTAGGACACTCCGCTTCCTACACACCTCCTAATTTGAGGGTCTTTTCGAGCTTTATCTTATTAGTAGAGCGGGGAAATGATAATAATTCATCACACCTAGTGAGAATCGAACCAACATCCATCTCGTTTACAGTCGAATCCACAACCGTCGCACTTGTACAGGCAGAAGTTTATATTTTTAGTGTAGTAGTATAAGTTTAGTGTAGGAATTCATTCTATTTAGTGGTAAATGAAAATAGAGATTGCAGAGATATTTAGAGGACCCTTCTTTATATTACTTACAAAGGGGACGTTAACTAATATAATTATTATATTTTGAATATAGGTAAGAGGTAATAAGGAACAAAAATTTAAACTAGTTTTCAAATGCCTACATGAAAAAGTTACGTAACTACGTATTATTGCGGATAATATCTCCGTAGATAAAATAAACAGCGTATTTTATTGACTATAACCCAAGTTCAAATTGTCTCTAGCAATAAAGGTTCGCCGTTTTTACTCAGCGCCGACCTATAAACGGATGATTTCGAATGAATTTTAAAAACAGCGGTAAAATGAATACTGCGCACTTTCGCGTTATTTCATTACGTTTTGAATATAAAATTGAGATGTTAATGTAAATACGAGGTATTTATTAAGAGGCTAAATATTTTATGTAAGTTTCGATGATCTTTTTTAGGTAGGAATCTTGTTCTCATTCTGAAATAGCGGGAAACAATAACACACCAGCTTCACGTATTTTCTCGCATGGCAGTGTAGGCAGAAGGGACCTGGTTTATTATATTGAGGTATTTAACAATTCTTATCTACAGTTTACAGGTGTTCTTATATATACATGAACTTTGTTTTCCGAGAAAGCTTTGAAGTATTTGTTATTGTTTTTTTTTCATCAGAAAATTGAATCTCTATCTATATTGAATTGACGTAGGTACACAAGATTACTCCTACCTATTCCACCCACAGTATATATTTTTGTAATCTCTAAGTAAGTAGAAAAAGGTGTGTCCGATCGATAGTAGAGCAGGCGAACAGGACATTTTGGACGTATTGTTTAAGCGGACTCCCCTCTTTATTGGCAATTCTTATTCAAATGCGGACGGCTGGATGTAATCCTTGACACACTGAGCTTTCTTGGTGTCCATTTTTATTTGTAGATCCATATAAATAAACGCTGAGGGCGCTTTTTTATATGCATTGCAAATGCTTGGGTTGGTGTTTGTATTATGAATGTCGCATTGTAAATCTTTTGTAATCATATTAATAAGTATAAATGTATATGTATCAATTTTTAATCATTGATATTAAAATTTTAGGCCGTGGTGGCGCAGTGGCAGAGTGTCTTACTAAGAATGCGACGATTGTGGATTCGATTCGTTCGACGAATAAATTATTTCGCTTTGGTAACAAGGCAAACTGTGGCGTTGAGTTTCGCTTCTCAATAGACAATGACTAAAAATTTGGACAGAAAATGGGAAATGGAATAGAATGGAACTTAACATTTTGTTCAATTTTTCTATACTGCTATATACGGAACATAGCGTGAAGCTACTATTACTGTAGTTAAATTTCTATGGTGAACTCGGATTACTCAAGCCGTTTTAATAGTAACACCTTGTATTGTATGAATATACCTAGATCTTCTTTTCACATATTGCGCTCGTGACATCAAAAAATCTTATAAGCTACGAATATCGTTTTAATCTTGTCCGTTTTTTCCTTATTTATCGTGCCCCAGCCACCATTCCTCTCTGTCTAGTTTATCCGTAGATCTGACGGCCAACTGACGCATCTTATCCCGCACCGTAATACTTAGTTACGTGGATGAAATATGTGCGCTAATACAAACGCCGAGACTGTTTACCGGCTTGTCCGGGGTTTTTGAGTTTCGTGATTGGGGTCAGTTAGGGGTTAGGTTTTTTTAGTTAATTTTTTGTAGAGCGATTTTGAGTGTACAAGATTAGTATTTTTATTTGATTGTATAGTATTATTATTTGATCGAACAAAAACTTAAAATAAATCAAAACCTAAAAAGAAATCTTAAATTTCTAGTGTCTGACTTTAATTTTGTAAAATGTTAGCTCTAAGAGTCTAGTCTAAAAGCGAACGAAAATGTGATAAGTTAAATTGAATCGGATCCCGTCGAGAGTTCGGACTGCATGGACTCAAACGTCGCATTTATTTCACAATGGTATCTTCTATCATAACAAACGTCAATTACTATGTACTTTAGATGGATTTTTAAATGAAATCAGTTCCGATTGCGTTATTACTTGTTGAGTTATCGAGGCTCCTCGCGACTACTGTTACAGTAAACACCCCTGACTTATATCAGGACAGCGTTTTCCTTATGGTAATCTAGTTTAATCAAAAAGAGAAAGCTTTACTAATAGTGTCTTCAGACTAATGACGGCACGGACTGATGTTTATTGAATCGTGCACCGCGTTTTGTTCAGCTTTATCGATTCTGGATATTTGCCAATTTAAAACCGATGAGATAATATTGTATAAAGCAAACAAATTAAAGTTAAAATGTTCTTGATTTCGATTCAGTCGGTGGCTGTAATGGGCTTTGTTATTTCTTATTTCTGTAAAGTTTTTAATGTTATAAGGTTGCTTGGCTTTAACATTCATTTTATTTACATTTTATTGTAGAAGAGTGTGTTTAACTAACATACTTTGTTATATTAAGCTGAGAAAAAAAATATTATTTAGAATTCATCTCAATTGACATTGAACTCAAAGATGCCTTTAACATACCTACTTAGAATTTGTTTATATCACTATGACGAAAATGTACTTACGACTTTTTTAATTTCATTGAACTTAATATATATAAAACTCTTTCGAAAAAAATTTGCATGCAGGGAAGGAAGGATTTATCAGGTTCATAAGAGGGGAGGGGAATGGGAAAAACGATATTTCCTATTTCACATCTTTACCTTTTAGTCCATATAAAACAATAGCTACATTTGTATATAAATAAAAGTTTAAAGTAAATACTTACAATTTTAAGTGTCTTTAATGCGTTGCTGAGAGATCTTCCGCTTAAGAAAATATCTCTTGAGAAAATAAACAAACCACAGCAACTTTGAAATGAATGAACAAAAACCTTTCCCGAAATGTTTCCTGGCGAAGAAGCTCTGTTGTTTACCATCAAGTAGAGTGCCTCAATTTATGTACATAGAAGTGGGATTGAAAGAATGGTGTTCAATATTAATATGTTATCTCAAAATAAAAATAATCTATAAATTGAGACTATTAGAAACCGCTTCCATGTAAAAGAAAAATTAGTAGCTTGTGTACAATTAATACTGCTTTTTTTAGCTTACTTTATAGTAAAAGTAGTACTAGGGTTAAGAGAGAAGAACGGAGCTCTGTCCACTCTTCAGTTCAGTTCGGTTCATTAACCTCTTTATACATAGTCCCAGAGATCCTCTTTTTTTAACTTCACGTTGTATCCCACACAAAGTAGAGTAGGCAATGGGAACTTGGGAACCTAGTGTTGAGACATTCTGTTCTTATAAAGAAACTCGTTCCCCGCTTTCTACCGAATTATATATAGAGAAATTGTGTGTTAAGTAGCGGAAGTCAACGCCACGTTATGCCTCGGAGGACCAGAGTAAACAAATAAAAATATTGCCTAATTCATTATATCGAGTGGGAATCGAACCCACAACCCGCATTACATCACATTTACAGTAGCACGCTTGTGCTACTTCGCCTCTCATCCTGACCTCTACCTTTGTTACTTTATTTGTCACCTTTGTTATTATGAACTTATTAGCTGTATATAACATACCTGGAGGATTAAAATAATATAAAAACGCAGAGGACGTCTCGGGCATTTGTTTGGATTGTATGTCAAGTCATTTATTTTGTCGTTGCCTTTTTTAAAAATTTTATAACTTTTAATAGTCTTTAACCTCAGAGCCATGACAATTATTTGCAATCTCAAGATTTGTTGTTCCGTTCGGCGAAGCCTCGGAGATTTATCCTGCTATATACAGGATAAAGCGTGAAGAAAATAAAATATAACTGCAACACGTGCGTTCTACCTAATGCAATATTTACTTTTACGTTACAAGAATCGTAACACTAAGAGGATGCGTCTAGCGATCTGTCTTATAGAAGGTCCCGCGGGAAGATTAAGCGCCACTCGATAGTTTATCCCGGGCTATAGAAATAAATACTGCTCCGGGATAGCTGATATTTTATCTCAATTCGCTATCTTAAACATACTTGTATTGCCGAACATTTGTTTTTAGTAGATACTCCACAGTTTCGATACGATTATTAATTTTTTTGTTTGAAGGACTTTATATAACATTATAATTGCTGTTAGAACAAGGCTGTTATATTAAAGTATATGGCCCTTAATTGCTTTTATATTTCTGTTTAGTTACATTTGAGTCTAAAATGTATAATATTAAAAATATTCCTTCTTAAAAAATGTTTTACTTTACTTACATCATGTTGAAAAGTATTTGTTGTAGCATCAATTTGAACTGTATTAAGGTTAAAAATATAGGCCAAGCCTGATTTCATTTTAAATAGAACTGTTTTAACCAAATAAAATGTAATTATACGTAATAAATCGATATGCGAAAATACATTTTTGATAAGTTGATACTTCGGTCGCTTTACTTCTTCTCATTCCCGGAATATTTGTTACTTTTGTAGAAATAATTGTTTTTAGTATTACCATTATTACACGTATCATACAGCCTGCAGGTTATGTGGTGTAAAGTGACGAGTTTCGTTATTCAATAAAATGTTGCCAGTTAATATTGCGGTTAAATTTATTTGACACGTGGGCCTAACATATTTCCCCGTCCGTACGGCCGATAAACACCGCATAAATATCCCTTTAACATAAATTTTCGTCAAAATAAAAATAGGTTAACGTACGCTCAATATGCGAAGCGTGAGGTCTCGGCAATATTTCATAAAAAGAGTTATGCCTATTTGGAAACTGGATGGGGAATAGTGTCTTGTATCTGGTATCTCAGAAGGTTACCTGTGGTACGCCAGGTGTCACTTGGCTTAATAGTTATTTTTTAGTTGTAGAATTGAGATTCTCCTTCCACTTCCACTTATATATTCATTACGGCCAATCATGGCGCAGGGGCTTAAACGTCCTACTGTAACCACACACAAAGGTTGTGGGTTAGGTTCCCATTCGAGAAAATGAAATATTTAATATTTTAATTTCCTTGCCCTGTAACGAACAAAGCGCGGCGTTGAGTTCCACCACTCGATACGCAATGCCTCAGAATTTGGCGAAAAGTGGGGGACGGAAATGTTTTAATTTAAACAGTGTGTGAGTGTCTTTGTAGACACTAGGTTGCCAGGTCCCTTTTGCTTATTCTGTTAAATGCGGAATACAGCGTGAAGGTAAACTAGCGGCGGACTAGCTTTTACTTTCGGTTCTGCTTTCGGACATATTTTGTTATATTTATTTGGATACGATAAGTCTTTAACGATATCCTTCATAATTTGTAACAAAAGTATAAAAAAGCTGTGTAAAATCAGATAATATCTGCCTCCATATGGCAAAAAAGGGACGCATGTAGATTTTATTGATAAGATATAAAGAAAAGAATTATTTACAAGGATACCCGGCTTTGGGGCCTGCGTCGGGTAAAATTTTTACAACGCTCCAAAGAATTTAGACGGTGTTATTCGTTCACTACGAATAATATATATTTGGGATTACGTGTATTAGAGAAGTGAACAGCGGATATCTAATTTTGTACGAGTATATTACAAAAAAACTGCTTCAGGAGTTTTCCCGCATTGCAGTATACGCAGACGCATCTTATTGTTAAAACCATTTCCTCCTTCTTCTACCAAGAGAGTTTTAGAGACATTGCATGTGGAGAGGCGAAACTCAACGCTGCTGCAGCGCTATGTTTATCATAGCAGGGGAATTAAAATAATTTTAATATAAATATTCCTCTAAGTGGGACCCACTACCATTGCGTTTACAGTCAGATGCTATCCCACTGAGCCATAGCTGAGACAGCCTCATTATACTATTGGTAAACCAGTAATATTAAACATATATGTGTAAGATTATTATTATATTAAGAACTTTGTTTTAACTCCACAATTTGTTTGTTTAGGCGGTCGTCCTGCCACCACTCGCAAGATGGCCCTACGAGAACGGTTTCACGTTCACAACGTGGTTTCGCTTGGACCCAATCAATTCTGTCAACATCGAGAGAGAGAAGCCCTATTTATATTGGTAACGTATCTAACTACACAAAATTTACTTTTAATTTAATATAAGAACACAGCTTTTTATCTCTTGGGAATATGAAATATGATTTATTTTTGACCTGTGTGCACTAATATTTTATTTATAAGATACTCTTTACTCAGTACCGGATCGCAAATGCACTCAATAAATACGTAATAAGGCTATTTCTCTTAGAAGTGGGTGACTTTCGACACTTAACTAAGCTAGCCGTTAACTCGAGAGCTTTGAAGCTAAAAGTTGCGCTAATTGCAAATTATATATTGATGACTATCGATTTATAAGTTGACTATTATTTTCAGTGACATTTATTATAATGTAGGATCAAAACATAAAACATATTTGTTGATGTTTGTTTACCTTCATTTAATGTAATGTTCAATTAAAAAGACAACATCAACTTTTTTCGTCATCATCTTAAAATTTACTTCATTTATTGAATTACGTAACAAAATGTGTATAAAATATATGCTTGTACATATAGAATATGTATTATAATATTAAATTTATTTAGTAAACTTATTACTGTTTATCCATATAGGTACATCTATGTTTTGCTAACATAATTAATTTTATAAAAATATACTCCCACTGATTTTGAATGACTCCAAAAATAATAAAATTTAAATAATAAAAAGTGGCAATATGAGTGATAATAATTTCGTTAGTTGTTCTTTAATTGTCTTTACTTTGAAGCGTTTAAAACATTATTTTCTACTTTATAGTTATTAATTAAGTTTGTGCACATACGTTCAGTTTTCACATCTGTCTTTTTCAATTAGCTTTATTTAACTTTATTAATATTATAAGGCCCTCCTTTTTATTTTTAATGAATAATCTTTGAAACAAGGGAATCCTGTTAAAAAGTTTTGGAAAATTTAACTCCTTCCTGTAAATGAAGAGTCAAAGTTTTAAACTAGTGAACTCAATACTTGCGAAGCGCTCAAGTGCGTTGTTACGTAATTAATATGTAGTAAAGTAAGAAATTGTTTTGTTTTTGGGTATATTTTCATTATTGTATAATTTTATTAAAAAATATACAATCAAATTGGAAAAGGTTGCTTTCACGTCTTAAAAATAATAAGAATTGTGGTGAAATACGTGGTATAATATGGTTTTTTTTTTTCGAGAAATGAAAACACATTATGTTCACTTAAATGATTTCCTTGTTTGAAACAGGCAGAGAGTGAAGTGTCAGTCTTTTTTCCATAAGGTTTTTGGAATGTTTATCGAAATTAATATTGTATTTCAGACGAATTAATCGTATAAAAACAGTATGTAACATAGATCAATAACGACACTCATTATGTCTACCTGTCTATGCTCATAAAAATATATGTATATAAATTCCTAACTATGAAGAATCCCACATTCTATACATAATGCTTCGAAAACTGAGCGGAAAGTAGGGAACGGTGTGTGGTAATCATCACGAGAAACCGTGAAACGCTTTTTTTCGAGCTTTTGCCCAGGTTCCCCGCACACAGACACAAATTCCAAAACATAATCTCCTGCTAATCAAATCTTAAACCTAACATTGAATGGCTGTCACAGAACATTCCTAATGCAGTCGTGTCCAGGCATTAATTAGCTAAACGCATTCTGTCCGAACTCCCGAGCCAATTCACTTTGCGACTGGGATTAGGTCGGTCTCTGCTAGATTGTAACTGTGTGTTGCATAGGTTTACTTTTTTAATAGTTTTTAGCTACCTTTGAATGATAAATTTAAATAGATTACTTACATTTAGGTTGGTTGTTTTCTTATTTACTTTACGTAATATGTCGCCTATCCTGCATATTTTAGGGTAGACAGTAGTCTCAATGTTATCCCGCTAGTGTTGCTTTCCTGTAGTGATTTCCAATCTCACAAAATATAATAGAATACTGTGCGGTATATTATAATTATCTATTTTCGTAATTCTTCTAATTTATTATACGAGTATAAATGTAAAGCAATTGATGCAGTGGCATAGCGTGTGACTGTAATCGCGACGGTTATTGATTCGATCTCCACTGGAGGAAATACATTATTTTCACTTTCTTGATCTGGTAACAAGACAAAACACGGCCTTGACTTCTGCCTAACATGCTATGCGGGAAAAATGATGCAGTTTCTATTATTTTTAAATACATATATTTGTAAAATTACCAGCAGTTTAAAGTAAAATAATATTTCAAATAAATCATCCGCGTTTAAGATAACCGCACAACTTTGTAACTCTATACTAGTAAATAAAAAACGAATCTAGAAAAGTTATTTCAGAAAGTGGAGAAAATGTTGTCTTTGCTTTTTTTCGGTATGCAATAACGTTGCTACGTGTTTCCAATGTTAAGCAGCCTTCTAAGAACTCGTGTTGCAGACGCGAGGTTTTTCATCAACTAATAGTTAAGAACAAGTACAACTTGTTTCAGCAACTTTGTAAATTGCGCATAGAGACTAGTTTTTATCTCGTACTGTTAAAAAGAATTAAACTGTTGAATGCTTTTTTTTGTTTTATTATAATATAGAGCCTGACTGCTGAAGGCAATGGTTTTGGGTTCGATCTCGCCTTAGGGGATAGATCATATATTTTTTTCCCGCCACTCAACATTGGCTCGAAAATTAGTCTGAAAGTGAAAGTTGGAATGTCTTGACATGCGTGAAGTTGTATTAGTTTCTTATGTTTAAAGTGTTTAAACTATATTAAATGAATTTAACTTATGGTACAGCTATTGTGGTTTCCTTATTCAACGTTTGTACCTACGAACTAAGTTGATGACTTAGGTATAAGTTCAATCCCGCTAGAATTAATGTGCCAGTTGGCAACGGAGTATCTTAACACAAGGTTCCCTCTACTTACTCTGCTATATTATGAGTTACAATATGAAGCTAAAAATATTTTAATATAACGACTCGGTAATTTTACTTTAAAAGATTGTGTTTGCATAATGTTGTAATAAACTCATTTCAGTTTAATAACCAAATATTTGGTAGCGTAGTTTATTTCAATGATTAACATAAATTTTTGTAAATTTGATTGGTTCCGCCAATTGAGTTATATAAAATGGAACTTATATATATATGAAAATGGAATGTTTTTTATGTCCTCGCTCTGGAAAAAACGCAAACGCGGCGTTGAGTTGCGCCGCTTAAAATGCATATAACAACATGAAATTAATCGGAAAGTATTGTATAATCTGAATGAACTGGGCAATGTCGGACGTAAATTCTATCACTATTTTTTTCTAAAATAAACTGTAAGAGGCAAATGGAGTCATTAACCAATAAAAATATAAATATCTAAAGCATTTTTTATGTTATAATATGTACTCGTGTATTTAATATTGGTGTAATTTCAGCTTCAAGACGAGTAAAGGCGTCGGATACACGGCTCACTTCGTCGGCAACTGCCTCGTACTGACCTCCATGAAAGTTCGGGGCAAAGGTTTTCAACATTGCGTCAAATATGAATTTCAACCTAGAAGGTAAGTTCCTTTCCAGTAAGATTTTTTTAAATCCTCTCATTGCTTCCTTATTCTCCCTCATTTAAGTAAATATCAAATTTCAGGTTCCTACGTTGTCAACACATACAGATGATATTTTATAATGTATGTGATATGTAATATATGGCATATAATTAGGTCTTTAAAAAATTGCATACCACTTAAGATGTTTCAGTTTTTTAAAATTAATTATTAAAACTTAACTAAAATATTTTCTTAACAGTGTTGGAATGTATTATCAAATATTTTAGTCTTGGAAAGCTTTGCAATACAATTTTATAATAAATTAAAAATGAAGTTGAAAAAAAAATCAATATGTATCAAAGGTATAACCAAAATAAAGCTGACCTATTGAACTTCAAAACTAAAAAAATAGTTCGTGTAAAATTACTTCTATTCTGAGAACAAATTGCAAAAGTCAATCAGAAGGGCTGTTTCATTTTTTTTCTTTTTGTTCCTATACTGCTATTTAAAAAATATAACAGTGTAAATATTATAATTAATAATTTCATATTTTTACTTCCAAGACTAATTACATTTTTAACCAAATTAAAAACCGAAGTTATCAGTTTGATATGTTTATGCCATATTGTTAGAATTAGATTATATTTGATAATAAATAAATTTGGTAATTGGTGTCACCACAAATTTCTCGGAAACTAAAGGTCATATTGAGATGATCCTTTTTCATTTAAATCAAGGTTATTCCAATTAGGTCCAGTAATTGCTTAAATAGTTTTGATATAGGTATATCCATTAATTTCAAGAGGTGACTTCAAGTCGGTTTAATTTTTTTTATTATGATTAAACATGTATTTGTGAATTTACTGTGATATATGTGTCTATTATTATAGTAATAAAAGGTTAATAATTAAATTTAAATATTGATTACCAGATGGTACGCGATAGCAGTAGTATACATATACAACAGATGGACGAAGAGCGAGATCAAGTGCTTGGTGAACGGTCAATTGGCGTCGAGCACGGAAATGGCCTGGTTCGTCTCCACGAATGATGTAAGTTACTTATGACTTGAGGGTACTTCAGTTAAGGGATTTTAAGATGATGATGATTTTGAGACTTAAGATTGTTTTTTGTAAGTTGCTTAAAAGGCCCTCGATTGATTTTAGGTGCGACAGTGGTGGTTTCAGGGACGTATCACTAAGTTCTTTAAAATACGTTGTGTAGTATGTATAAAAATAAATTAAGGAACAAATACAAATGAAATATCCAACAAAACTTATAAAACTATTCTAGTTATTCAAATATGACTGCCGTTAAGCTCTATTTAAACGAAGCTTACAAACGCAAAAAAAAACTAAGAAACGCCTTCCAAGGAATAAGTTATCCTTAAACTTTCTTGAAGTACCAGGCGATTATAACCGAGAAGGAGCTCCATCTGCTCAATCAATTATTTAGTTAGCAAGGGGCGGCCCTACAGCTACCACTCAGCGTGAACGTTTAAACGTTTTTTTTTATTTTTTTGCTTTGCTTTTATTTTAACCTGTTTAGTGATGTTTGAAAAGGATAGGGATATTTGATTTTTGATATTGCGACTATAGTTGTTGGTTTAGTTACTCAAACGTATTATTTATCTACTCTTCCAGTTGTAGTTTCTATATAAGTAGAAAAAAGTAGCAATGTCACGTTCCAATTATAGTATTGTGCTCACTGAATTTATTCATTGAAAAATAGTTTATATATTTCTTTAAGCTAAGCTCATTTGAACTAAATTTTAAATGTTCATTTTGTACATATGTGGGCTACGTGTATCGTGGAGATGTTAATAAGACGAGACCTTATATTCAACTCTTTTATTATATATTTAATTTGGTTATTTATACGCTACAAAACAATAGTGGAACATTATTTCACAATTGCATTTGTAGCGAATAAATTCAGGTTGCTGATATAGCGTGTTTATACAGAATATAATGAGACTAGTGCAATACCCCTACAATACTCTCCCCCTTTGGAAAAAAATGTGCAAAAATAAATATAAAATAACAAAATAAAATATTATGCCTATGAACTAAATTGAACCACAAGTTGTTTTCTTCGCCCGGACTTCGTAACTCGATGCGGCGTTTCGCTGTCGTCGGCTGCTGCGCTTGCGCATTGATTCAGTATTATTATCGTTCTGCTGATGGTGAATTTTTGTGTTCGTCGACTTTGTTTGCGATGAAGGCGGGCGTAAGTGGGTCAATGACCGTAATTATGTATCGATTGGTACTACGTACCTACAGGTAGAGTGCGCACGAAAGTTTTCAACCCGTTCGAATTCGGGGAATAGCATAAGTGACGAATTGTTGTCACGTGAGAGTTCCGCCTTTTGACACTATAGCTTCGTGTTGTCCACGTACTTGAGTATTCCATACCAGGTCAGAAAGAATAACATTATTCTTATTGTTCTGAATCCTGGGTGCGTTGCGTCGTGTAATATACTTTATATTCTTTTTCGAAATATGCGCAGTATACATATATGGTCGACTTGCACTTGTAGGGTTTCGGGTTGAGCCTTGGAAAGAAAATCGCAATTTTTCATTCATTGCTTAATTGTCGCTGTGGACAGCTTCGGGCTTCGACCATGCTTGGGATGCCTCGGTAATTATCGATGGCGGTGCGTGCGGGGAGGGTGCAGTCAGTGTCTTCTTCTTGATTCTCTACTGACTGAGAAGTTTCCCTAGTTTCTTTGTTCTACCATACTTGTATTTATTTCAAGGCGCTTAAACATTGATAGTCGTAATTTCAAAGTGCCAGAATTAATTATCTTTTTCGGATGTAATAATCCTGTAATGCCGTCGACTAATCAGTTATCGCGCATATCTACTAATAAATTATTCCTTAGTTTTTTTTTAAATCGATGCCTTCGTAAAACTTGATATTTTCCATGACTTCATCAGCTTTTATTTGATTTGCATGTTCGATCTTGCCTCGAAAATCTCATTTTATGGGTTTGGTGGTGTATTGCCTCTTGAAATTCTAACCGGTGAGACCCGCTTGTGGGAATCCGATTAGAATGTGCACTCACCAAATCTCTGAAGATTTGCGTCGAGCAGTCGTTGGGTTGAAGTCCGATGTACGTGGTTATCAATGTAGCACCACGGGAGTTGTATGGATCATTGCCTCGGTCTCGTTGGTAGCTTCTGGCTGAAGTCTAGATGTTCGCTAATGTGGACTGTCACGTCAGGCTGCAACTCGCAGGGTACCCCCCGTCGGGGTACCTTTCGTCGGGTTCACCAATGTGGGCGACGAGTATTGTGGAGATGTTAATAAGACGAGACCTTATATTCAACTCTTTTATTATATATTTAATTTGGTTATTTATACGCTACAAAACAATAGTGGAACATTATTTCACAATTGCATTTGTAGCGAATAAATTCAGGTTGCTGATATAGCGTGTTTATACAGAATATAATAAGACTAGTGCAATACCCCTACACATATATAAGTGTAAAGTTTTCCGCACATGGCGGGGCTGATTGAAGTTACTGTTAAGAAACTCCGTTCCCCAGTAAGACTCTTCCGTTCCCCATTTTCTGATTCTCGACGTATTGCGTGTTGAGTGGCGGAACTCAACGCCACGCTTTGGGTAGTGCGATTTAACACTTTATATTTTTGTCTCACTGGAACAGAGAAATACAATACTACTTGATATATATATTTTTTATTCATTAATTTCTCTGCTTTTTTATTCATATCTGCTTTTTTGTGGTGAAAATTACTTATTTAAATATTTTTATTTCTTATAATTTATTTAAATATTTAAATAATTTAAAGCAATCCACGATTACAGTTTATGGATTAAATATGATCTAAATTATACGTTAGTAAAGTTAAATACATAACATAAGTAAAGTATGATATGTAATATACATTCTTTTTATTGTATTTATTATATTTAAATTTATGTAATAAATCTTCATACATTGTTTGAGTTAATTTGACTTTGTTTAAAGTTATGTTTTAGCTGATCGTTTTTTTAAAGTTCGTCCTTTCACCCCGAGTAAATTTCAATACACTATTGACGTAGGGGATGCAACCGTGCGTATGAATATTCAAAGCTTTCAGCGTGGTCACGTCCGCATACGGTTTATTAAATTTTTTATACGATCCTATATAAAATTCTCAAATAGCCGAAATATACTGAAATAGCAATGAAAGTGATAGTTTAGTTTAAATTGTTTCAATATAGTTCAACCGTGTGTCTTAGAAACATCTCATATGTAATATATAAAAAATCTTTTTGTCACTAGGTTCCCTCCTCCTACCCTGTTATGCGAGCAAAAATGTGATGCAGTGTAAAATATAAATATAGCTAGAATCAATCAGACGGTACTATTTCGATCTTAATATTCTGTTAATGACGTTTCTCCAATACAAGTGACTACGGGTCCTGCCATTGTTTTAAAGCTCATTAGTACTATCGCTCTGTATCTTACAAAATCTAAGATTATATTGAAGAACCCGAGAATCCATTTACCATAATAAATTATCTCCCCTCGCATACTGAATCATTCCCCTGGAGACAGAATCTTGGCATGCCTCGGCCGTAAATAGGAATTTACATAGAATTACACCAAGAATTGTCAGTCAGGACGTGTACCATGGTATAATATAGCGCCTTAGTAATTAAATTACAGTCAAAGAAAAACATTTTACATTTTGTGTAATTCTCTACATAAATCTCTAAAGTATTTATTAAAATTTTCTAAAATTTACGGAAATAGCAGAAATAAGTGACATGTAAATAACAAATTCAAAGTTAAGATACTTCGGTCCACAACTTCCGCCGAATTTTGGAGATATTGCTTGTTGAGTGGCGCAGCTCAACGCCGCGCTTAATTATTTAATCTGCTCGAGTGGGAATCGAACCCACAACCTGTCGCGTCGACAGTCACACGCCTTTGCCCCAGCGCCACGACTGGCCTCACTGAGAGTACAGAGTAAAAAAAAAAACAAGCAGACGGTCGCACCCAAAGCGTAAATAGCTGAATGTAAACAAATAGACAGCGAGCTAATTTGTACTGTTTAATATTTCGCCGTTGTTGGTACAAAGAGGAGCTCTCTGCAGTAACTCGGTTGGCACTTGCCACTTTGAGGCGCTTATTGCGTTCCCTGCATTATTCACTTCCTTAAACATCTTGATGACTTCGTCAGATGCCTTAAACATTGTTTGTGTCCTTATCAATTTGCTTTTGTAGTTTATAAATAACTTAGAAAATAGCCGTTTAGCATCTTATAAAGTGTTTTTCCTCAGTAAGAAGTTCATCCACAGTGTTTATCAAAGGGGCAAGGATTCGAATCCCGCTACATACAAAAGTTTAATATTTTTTTCTGAAATATTTTCATAAATAGGTATTTTATTATTTATTCGCCCTATAATTTTCAACCGACACTTGCCTCGTTACCAGAACAAAGAAATAAAAATATTAAATACTTCATTCCTCCGAGTGAAAATGGAATTCACAATCCTCGTGTTTACAATAAGTCGCACTCTTGTGCTCCTGCCCGACGGCGGGCTCATTTATTATATATTTTATCGACAAATCACAGTATATACTGTTATGTCTCACTTTGTTTAACTAATTAAATATTAAACTATTTGACAAGAACCTGAAAGTAAAGAAAGTCGTTCAGTACCGTGAATTTTATTTATTGTGCACATTTCTCTGTCTTTAGTGTATTCTCTCATAACAACATTACACGCTAATCTCTCATTAAAGAGGAGCTCGTTTACTTTATACTTTGTCTCGGAACACTACTTAGGGGGACTTACATTTTATGACAAGGAAAAACAACTTTTACTCAACTCCAACTTTGTTCGGACAGAATTTTTAAAATAAAATATGAGTTTTATAATGTAGCGGACAGTTGTTGTCTTTTATGTTACAGCTGTGAAACTTTCGAGCTTTCAAGCTTTTTTCAATTTACTGTTCCTTATATATTATCTGCTACTAACGGTTGGCTTCCGCCACTGGCCATGCAATGCGTTTGCTTATACTTAACGTGAAAGGAGGATTACTTTTTTACAAAATTCGGTCTGCTTCTCAATCTACTGTTAGTTACTGTGTATTTTATACTTACAATATAAGCTTTTGTCTCTTTGAATGAAATTTTGACGTAAAACCATTACGACACTTGTCCAGATATACCGGATCATTATTATTATTAAATGTTGCTATAAATTTATTGTATATGTTTTGTCGTAGCCCTTCGACAAATGCTACATCGGTGCGACGGCGGAGCTCGACGAAGAGAGAGTATTCTGCGGTCAGATGGCGGCCATCTACCTGTTCGGTGAAGCGCTCACGACTCACCAAATATGCGCTATGCACAGACTTGGGCCTGGATATAAGGTAACCTTGGTTATTATTGTTTAAACTATATAATATTGATAAAAAATAATAAGTGACAATTGACATTTTGTTTTATATTTGAAGTAAAAGTGTCAAGAATTTCTTAATAATAATATTTAACTTTTAATTGAAAGATTGTGAGCTATTAATTTTAATGATTTAAATCTTAATAAAAACTTGAATGTGTTTCTGAATTTGTTTCCTGCTAACAATGGACAGAGTCAGTTCCGTTTCGACAACGAATGCAACATCAGTTTGCCGGAGAACCACAAACGGGTGAGCGAGACCGCTCCCAAGCTTGACGCTCCCCTTGAGCCCCATGAACCCCATGAACCTCTTGAACCCAATAACCTTCCCATTGATACCGAATCTGAACCTGTACCTATTGAACCCGCTTCGCAAGAAGAAGTACCAAGCAATCAAGAAGTAGTAGTAAAGGAGGACTCCACGCCGCGCGGCCGTCGCATGGCGGACGAGGCGCGCGAGGTGGCCGCGGCGCATGCCTCCCTGCTCGTAGATATCGAAGCATGCAAGCGTGTAAGCATGCCGCGCCGCCCGCTCCTTTCTATGTGTATTTAATATTTGTGGCTTATTTTGTGTTTTTTTTTGTTTTTGTTGGTTTGGCAAAGTAGGTTTTTTTTGTTAAAAATGCTGGAAAATTAAAAAAATGGGTCTAAATTTAGTTTAACTGAAGTTATAAGAAATATATAGAATTTTTTACGTGGCAGGATGTGAATGGCTAGAGAAATTTAGTATATGTAGATTCAAATATTGCTAAGTATATTTTTTTATATGAAATCTCAGTAAACTAGCTGATCTTTGTGATTTATTATCAGTGAATGGCGAATTTCTTAAGTTATATATTAAAATTATATCAAAAAACCTATACTTTACCAAACCAACACCACCCAGCACTCGTCACGCGTTTTGTTTATAACACCATATAGCATTTGTGTTTGTGTGGTGCCAGGGTCAGTTTCGGTTCGACGGCGAAGCTCGCATCCCGCTACCTACCTCGGAAACACGAGTGGACAAATATGGCGATCTTTTACATGATCCTACGCAAAATATTCATGATGTAAGATAGATAATGATATTTCTAATAGATAACATGGGTCTGGGAAGGAAACGTTTTAAATTAACTGGTTGAACGCGGAATTATAATGTATCTCCACTAATATTATAAGTTCCTGGTACTTTAATTGAATGTTATAAGCATGAGTAGCGTTAAAACATGTTTTTGTTATCTATCGTACTTACAGGATGCATGCAATTACTTACTTAACAAGAATAATAAAAAAAAAATAACAATTTAATTATGTAAGTTATAAGAAGGTTATAAAAAAAGGTTATCTTGTGACATTGTCAGCAATTATCAGCTTCACGCTGTATGCTGGTATAAAGATAGCAGAGCCTAGTGTTAGAACACTCCGTTCCCCATGCACTGCCCAATTTCTCAAACATTGTGTGGGGCAACTCAACAATGCGCTTTGTCTTCTTACTTTCCAGGGTTCCTACAGGTACATTTAATGTCATAAGTCAATCAGGGTATTGTATAAAAGTTGTCACTTCACACTCACACTTTGTTTATTCGTACTCGTAACTATTACTATGTTGGATTGACTCTCTTCATCATAAATGTGACGAAATTACTTTCAACAATACAGGGTCAAATTATCTTATGCTAATTTGTTCTTCGTATCTTATGATAATTAGTTAGTCAGAGTGAACTTCTGATGAACCTCAGACTAGCGAATTGGTAGCATTTATACACCGAATACTTATCTTATCGAGAATATAAGGATTTTGTGTAAGAAAGTGCTTTTGTAATTAAGTCTTAAGATAAATAAGTCACCATTCTGAGGCGCATTAAAAACAACAATGGCCAGCGAAAGGAACAAAGACGCCTTTGAAGTTAATCCGACTGTAGCGCGACAATTGTACGAAAATTGTTTTGTTATTTTACATCGGCTTGGATTCACGGACAGCCCGATTTTTTTATATAATTAATTTTGAAGCATCAGCTAGAACTTGGCAAAAACTAAAATAATTTATTTACCCATGCATAAAAGTAGCGTCTAGCATTTTGTAAGAAAGTCTCAAAAATGAGAAACTTTGATCTATTTCATACATAATACATAAGAGAACAGCACGATCCGATTCGGCCTTGCTTCGGTGAGGTCGCACAATTGGGCTATTATATTTATTTCGATCCCTTGTCGAAGTGCTACTGTATTTATATTAGTGTTGTGCTGCGGATTCCTGCGACTGCTGAGCTGCGTGGCGTCCTGCTGCGCTGCGTTGCCCTGTGGTTGCCGAGTCCCGCATCGCTTGTTTCCAGCGTCCGGATTGTTTGTTCAGTAAGTGAATACACAGTTGTTTTTAGTTAGGTACTCACCTACCGTTCACCGACGGTAGATTTTGCTTGCCAATTATAGTGTAGTCTTAAAATACACACCCCGTCCCTCGCCGCAAGGTGAGGGGAGTGACAAAGTATGGCCGGCCTCAGTCGCTCCGAGCTGCTGAGATACCTTGAGACATTCCACGGCGATACGTATAACGCCGTCGTCAAATTCGCGCAAACGCGACATGATGCGCCTAGTTCGCCTAGCGCGCCCGAAGTAGGCCCGGATGCCGATATGCAGCCTTCAGCTGCCGGCCCGAGTGCCGATGATGAGCCGTTGTTCTCCGGTGGGCCTTGC
>HE671149.1:0-71594 GCA_000313835.2 Heliconius melpomene melpomene | reverse complement strand
CTTTGCTTAGAATAGGGAAATTCCCAGCCCGCTCGACGACCGCAAGCCGAGGTTCGAGCCCCGCAGGGGGCGCCCTTGCGTCGTCGGCACTCCCCACAGGCAGCCACACAGTGCCTGCATATTTTCAGGGACAGAGTACCCTCTTCCCTACCCACCCGGTGTCGCTGTAAAGGCCAGTAAGGCTAACAGCATTAATGTCATGTCCGAAAAAAAAAAAAAAAAAATAAGAGAACAGGTTTTCAGAGCATGAGTTGAAACTCTGAACATTCCAAACATGTCCCAGCTTCACGTATCGTGATCTTGACTGAGATGAACAATGCTGAACACTTTTAAACTAATTTGTTTCACCAAGAACCAGTTTTAGACTGCCATTTGTTAGTCGCACTTGGTCTCGAAACAACGCTTTTACAAAAGTTATCTACTGTCTTACTTTCACCCTACAAGTTTGTGTACAAAGAAGAGGATTCCGGAGATTTGGAAGGCTTAATAAATAATTCTGGTGATAACAAATACAATTCATTAAGAAATGTTTGGGTAGCGTAAAATTAATTTGAAGTCGTGAACAATTTTAATATGTCTCTTCGAATGAGTTTTGAAAATTTTGGGTTATATTATACTCGACAAAACACAAAAGATTTCCCATTCTCCAAGTTTTACTTCACATATGAACGATTTCTAAAGCAGCAATTCAATGTCAAAGTACTCGTGTCTACAGTTAATAAAATGCTTATTATAATAAAAAATGTGATATTAAACATAATAATACATCCTGTACTCATTTCAGATATATTAAGAATCACTGTTACATTAGGTACTATTTCACAATTATTATTTTTTGTTTTTATTCGTCTAATTTCTTAACCTTTATCAAATTTCCTTAATAGTCACTGACTTGTAGAATTTAATATATAAGTTTATCACTCTACGACTGCTATGCGTAATTAGTACATGCAAGTAGTACAGGATGCAACTTTATGTATGTGAAAGTCATTTCAGCCGCAAAGTCTCGTTTCATCTCAACCGACGACGCGTAATTACTGATCCACGGAAACCAACTTCCTTGACGACGTTCCTTTCGCGATGTCATCTTTGTAAGAGGTTACATATGAAGAACGAAGTCCTCAATATTTTATTGTTAATTGCTATCTTAGTCCTTATTGTCATATACATAGAGGCCATAATGTAAATCACATTATTTCGATGAAATTCATAGCGTACAGTACGTTGTCAGGGTTTAAATGGGGCAGAAAAGGTTTTATTATAAAGTGTAGGAGACGCATAGAGAGGTTTGAAGTGCTTGTTGGTAATATTCTGAAATTTGAGAGCAGAGATTTGCTCATATATTGTCATATATTAACGGGAGGAATTGTGTATCATTTTGAAGTGATAGTAGCTAAAAGAAATCATTACTTAAAGTAACCTTTTTACTATAATAAATTGTTATGCATGGAATAATTCTGTCCTTGTTTTGTCTCTTTGAAATGAGTTGTAGTCGTAGAATGGGAAAATTTACGAATATATTAAGATTATTTTTCTATATAATCTTTCTAATTATGCTCCACATGATCCCATTTATAGGTTATTTATAAGCGGAGTGTTTAATACAGGCTTTTTTAAACTAACCTGGCCTTTTGAAGCCAACGAAATTTTCCGTGAGCTTAATATTTATTTACAAAGAAAGAAAATATTCATACTCACCCCAATATACAATTTGAGGAAAAAATCTCAAAAGTCTCCTTTTGTTTCTCGAAATAGACATTTCCGTATACATTAGAGACGTAAAAGAAAGCTTTCTTTTTTCCTTTGGTGACGTATTAGACCCCTCGAGGGAAGATCCTTGATTGAAGGCTGTACGACGACTGAAATATTCAGGGCCCGCAGTGTACTCAACAACGGCGACCGTCTTAATATTTAAAATGTCCCAGTGTTACAATTTTTCTAATTTACTACGGCGGAGTTTACTTTGTCTAAACATTTTATTAGATTTTAATTTCTCTATAATATAATAAAAGTGGTTTAGTTTAACTTATTTTACTAGTATTTTGTAAGTAAACAAAGAAAATCAACTATAATATCCAATTTTACTGTGTCACCACAACGTTATATGTATTTTGTTTATCATAAACATCCAGCGAATTAAAATACTTATTTAGCATATATTTAAAAAGGAATTCATCACAATGAACTAATTTAAAGTTAAGAAGATGATTCGTACCGTAATTTATTCTCGAAGTTTGTTTCCAATCTGCCGTCAACTGTTTTTCGATTGGACGGAATTATCATTATAACTTTCCTAATTGAATTTTAAAAATTAATTACTACGAAAATGAATTTCGGGGTTTTCGGAACTCATCTCTCGTCGAGCATGTGATCCTTGTAACCTCGACAGCCTCATGAATATTACCTCGACTTATTTAAATTTAATTTAATTTGGGCTGAATTAAAATATTAATACGTACCCACCTACTGATGCATTATTCTGACTTCTGTATTACTTTGTCCGCTTACTCGAGGGTTGATAAAACATAGGGTCGTGCTCCTTCTTCATTAATAATACATTAATAATGATTATTTTGTTTCTTTATATATCTTTTTTCAATTCCACGCTCTGTTTCATCACCAGAGTAAAGAATTGAAAATATTAAATATTTCATTCCCCTGAGTAGGGATCCCCACAACCGTTGAGTTTACAACACACGCTTGTGACCCTGCGCTACGACGGGTACATCCCTCGGACTCCTTTGTTAATACAAGAAAATAATTTCGTTCGAGACGTTAATTATACCTTGCAGACCCTATCATAAAGTAACCTTCGACTGCGACATATCTCTATACATAACCGTTACATGTTCGAATCTTATTGAGGGGATATTTGTAAGGACTTGTTTAGTTGGTAAACTATGGAATGGGTTTTCTTTATTTGAACGGGAAATGGAGAATAGAGTTACTTGATAATATATATTATAATCTCTTTACTTTTAACCTAAATTGCTATAGCAATTTTATTTATAGTTGGTAAATTAAAATTATACTGTTACTTTTTATGTTAATTGACATAAATTATTTGAAAAGTAAATTGTAAAATCCAGTATATTTTAAGTTAATGCGGCAAAAGCTCGCTAAAAAGTTTCTGAGATCCAGTAAAACTATGTAAACTGTAGACTGTAGATGTAGAGTCACACGCTCACACGTACATGTGTCTGCCGCGTCGCTAGGAAATGCCAACATTATGCACCAGAACGAATCTTATGTGCTGCGGATATGAATGCGGGGATTTGAACACATTATTGGTTCAATTTGTTTTAGAAGCGGGGACTTAGTCGTGATTTGACAAAAAAATAGTTTTTAGTTTGTATATTTGGATGTGTTTTTTTCGAAATATAGAGTGTACCAGAGCGAGGAAATGAACACAATTCATTCCGCCAAATGGAATCGAACCCGTGGACTGTCGTAATACTAGGTTCTCTTTACAGACCATTTTATACGCAGGATACGGCGTGAAAATTTAAAATATAAAAAAAATATATACCTTGTCGTGCTTAGAATTATTGTTATAGTCGTGCTTAGAGCGAATCCTTAGATAAGTTTTCACATTGGATTTTGTAAAATTACAAACAACATTTCCAAATTTTAAACTTACGATTCGGTAATAGCGGGAGTAATGAATTCCTGCGAGCTTTATAGAGGTAAACGTGTGTTTTAGAACTTTGATATAATTATTTTAGAGTACTTTAGGTAGTGAATATTATTTATAACGTTTACAATATTGGCGCCGTGGGGCAGTGTCTATAAATACGAACGATTGTCGTTTCGTTCACATGTAAATTAAATATTTTAATTTCCCCGCATTGGTGACACGAATTGTACAGCGCTGAATTCTGCAAAATTTAATGAAAGTTTTGTCTATACACACGTCTCGTTTGAAGTAATATCATAAATATATATAAACTAGTTGATATCATACAGCTTTTTTTTTAATAAAAATCATTTATATCTTGCCTTTGTGCTTAGTTTCGCTAACTTTTTAGTACTTCAGTATGTTTTATCATTCAACTTTGAATCGCCGGTATAACTTTTAACTCAGTATGAAACTCTTCAACCGTGCAACCACAATATACTCCAACTTATAAAGTTTCGAGTATGTTTCCAACTTTTATATGTAGGTGTTCCTGTAATCTCGATGCGAAACTATCTCTTTAGATGATAAGGTGTGATGTACATTGTTAGTGTGGGGTATAGCCTTTTCTTTTATTAGGTCGAACTATAACTATCTAACATTGTAAATATGTAATCAAATCTAGCAAATTTGTAATAATTGTATTATCATGAAACTTTTCAGTTGTACGTTGCTAAGGTGAGAATACAATAATATGGTATCATCTGTTGTACCTTACGCATGTAAAGAGGTAAAAAAGACTCGCCGCTTCACGTTCACCGCTTTCCACTCTTTCACAATATTAGGGATATTATGCATTGAATATTAGGATGTAAAATCTCCCCGGCCGACACTTATTCCATATGGAAATCGAAGCCACAACCTCCGCATTTACAGTCAAATAATTGCTAAGCTGCGTTAAGATGATGTCAATGATGCTAGTATATATTTTCTTGTCTGAATAAACTACTCTTCAGTATTCAGAAACCATATTTTATTATAAACTTTATATAAATAAATAGAAAAGCAAGTCATTTCAACGTATTCTCAGTATTTCATATTATATTATTTCAGTACAAAAGTCTGTTGAATACCGAGAATATTTCAGCAATTTCATTCTTCCAGTTTCCTATTTCATGTCCTAATAACTTGCAGTTACATAATAGTAATTCCTGGAATATAGAAGAAAATTGTCATTTTATACTTTTATAACTTTTCTTAACTATTTTTTTTTCCTTTTAATTTTCGTAGTTTGTCTGTACAATCGCTCAGCAACGGAAGAGTTTTATTTAAATAGATAGAAACTGTTCACGGTGATTTAAAAACCATTTTATTTCAAAATATTTTTATTAGATCAAATTTGTTATAACTTATTGAAACTAAGAATTTAATAACGCGTTCCCATTTAATTAGTTAAAATACACGCACTCTTGAACTGTACCAGAAAAACATAATTTATTAATTTCTCTGTTCTTTCTCCAGCTGTTTAATAATTATACGAACAGTCTAGTACAAACATAAACATTAAACATTATATTCAAGTTTGTACATTTATATTTAATCAAAGCTCTGCATAGTGATTAATTTATTTTAGACTGCAATTACGTTAATGCAAACTATTCTCGTTCATTATTGACCGCAATATGGCGTTTGACTTTCCGATATTTCATTATTATTTTACATTTAAAAGGTTATCATTTTAATATAAATCAATTTAGAATATTAATTATTACGTTTAATTGCATTGCATCAGTGTTTGATTCACAACTAATTTACAAGAGTAAATTAAATATTGTTTTGAAATTAAAAGAAATTGTCAATTTAATCATAATCAGCAATCAACATTAAATTAATACTAATACATATGAACATTTAGTTTATATATCAAATTTAAAGACGATGTTTTATCTTTGTAAACATCACAGTATATCTTATATACTTAACTTTCTTCTTTCCAGCTTCTCATTGATATCCTTAGGAATGCAATGCCTCCAGAATTCGGCGGAAAGTGAGGAACGGAGTGTCTTAACACTATGTTTCCTCTGCAATGTATGGGACCCCCCTCCATAAAATTGCAAAATAGACCGTTCCCGTTATAATTATATCAACGATACGCTTCCCTATGGGTTCGATTCCTACTCAGACAAATGAATTATACACTTCCTCGCTCTGATAACCAGACAAAGCATTTAAACACTCGCGAAAAAAATATATTTTGACAACGAGCCTCATATTCCTTATCTTAACATAATAACATTCTAGGTAATGTATTTATATTTATAATGTTAGCATGAAATGTACTTTATCCATTGTATTTTGTTTCCATAACTGTTATGTTCTTTAAACATGTATTTCTTTGTTATTTTTGCATGCAATGGTAATTGGTTTTGGATTTTGAGTGTTTGTTGTCGCTTGTGTGTTTGTGTTTAGCTTGTTTGATTATAAAATAATTCTAATAACATCAATAACGTATTTCTGATAAATTAATCAAATTAATTTATACTAACTTTATAATATGTATTAATAATATTTGTACTTATTGCAGATTTGTAGTAAAATTAGTTGTATTGTGGCTATTAAGCAAGAAAGCTTTCGAGCTTTTTGCGCTTGAACGCTAAGCTAAGTGTTATTAATTGTAATTAAATATTTTATATGATTAAAGTTCATCGATAGATCTCATAAAATACTATATTCGAGTGAAATTAATTTGATAATAATTATCATTAAAGATATTTCATTATTTTTTATTTTATTTATACTTATTTATCCTGCAGGTTCTCTACGATGGTAAATTATCATCGGCCATAGTGTTTATGTACAACCCAGTGGCGACGGACGGTCAACTATGTTTGCAGTCGGCGCCCAAAGGCAACGTCTCTTACTTTGTGCACACGCCGCACGCTCTCATGTTGCAGGTGAGCTCCTCCACACGCATGCTAGCCTGGTAGCTCCCGTTTAAATTGTAGTGTAAATAGTATAACTAGTGTTGTGTGTATGTAATAGATCTCTATTACATCATTACATCTGTAATGATGACACAATTTTTTTATTTGAGGAATAATGTGAATAAGGTTAAATTTAAAAAGAAGATCTTTAATTTTTTTAATAAAAATAATACTAAAGTGCATGGTATATCGATCTCTTTCTGTCCCATTATTATTTATTTAACGTAATGGTAATGCGACTGGTACGTCTCTTTCTCTCATGAGATTATATCAGTCAACTCCTGCGCACTCATGCTGTCTTAGTATCCAGTTAATATTTTGTTACAGATATTTAGATTTATTAAAATTATATTTTAAAAAATGTTTCTTTCTTCATAATTTTATCTATCTGTCTCGCTCTGATGTAATTACGGAATAGTAACAAACAACCATTGGTAAATGGGGACCTGACCGAAAATTACCTGACCGACCTTACATTCATTCTTATTTATTTATATATTTTTTTATTCTTAATGACACAGAATGCTAAAAGGAAAACACTTAAAACAGATACCACTAATTATTATTTAAAAAAAATACATTAAATAACATTTTATACAAAACATTCATCTACATTATGTTCGTTCATATCTCTTTGGATATCAGAATTCAAAAGAAAAAAAAACAACATATATAATCAAGCAAAAATTGGTAATTTTGCTTGATTTTATATAAAATATAGTGGGGGTCACTTTTGAACTGACGTGACGCTTCATTCATTGTCGTTACGTATCACAATCTTCTACCCCCTTATGCAGTCCTGGTATACCAGTAATACTTTTTAGATATAACCCCATCTACTTTGTTTCACCTATTTATTATTCGTTTGATACTTGGCCAGATAAGGACAAAAAATCTTGTTAATTGATTGCTATAGTGTAAAGTATGGAAGTAAAACTCTTACATGTATATGATGTCTTAATACTTCGGTAATATTTCATTACGTCTCCCTTTTTCATCTCTTTCACATGTACGTTTCCTAAGTGCGATAGAGAATGAGGAGGGTTTAGTTTTGCGTTATTCCCCGTCCACTTTTATTGTGACATCCTATTTTTTGTCTCTTTCTTTCACATTAGAAAAAGACAAAACATGGATCTATCCGTCTCTAAAGAAATAATAACATCTGTGATGAAATAAGTACTCTTTTTGTTGTATATTTTTCTCTCGTTCTAAAGTATGGTGTTTGTACAGGACAAAAGATATATTGCCTTTGGCTTAAACGATTTTGTGTCCTTTGGCACAAGGTGCTATTAGTGAGCTCTGTTGCACTCATGATATCCTAGTAATCTAGCTGTAATTAGTAAGTAGTGATGTAGTTAGTTAATTTTATTACAGTATGTTAAATGACTGTTCGTACGTATGTGTGTGTGTACTTAGAGTAATTGTAATACTTGTAAAGGAGATTTTAAAAAGAACTCCCTACAATTTATTGTTTCCCAGTACTTTACATAAATTACAATTGAGAAATAAACTTTATTGTTAAAATTAAAATGACTCTCACGACTTACTTTACTTAACACAGATATTTAAAGAATTTAAGAAACATTCTATCAGATCGATAAATTCACCAATCAAATTTGTATTAGCTTTGTATGTGTTTAAGTTCAAGATCATTGTTGCCAGATGAAGTCCTTTCACCATAAGCGAGTCAACCTAGTCTAGCATTGTTGTAACAAATGGTTTAAATAAAAGATAATAAATATAAAACAAGAGCTCGACGGCATGTGGGCCTATGGTAGATTTATGACTCCGAGAGAAAGTTCTATAAAAGCATTACGAGAACCCTGCTGCACATGTTGGGGCACATGAACATTTGGATGTCGATGACAATAGGCTCGCTGATTTCCGACTTCCAGGGAATTTCATATAATAACTCCATGAGAAACAAAGCATCGTGGGAAACGAGCCAAAAGGGTGGGGACACCCGAATTTGTATTAAAGCCGACCAACCTTAAGGATAAGGCGATTCCACTACCAGCACTCTTATAGTTAAGAACTAGTTTTAATAATAATTGTATTTTATTTTAATAAAATAGTTTTTAAATACAAAGTTTAAGATATTTTTACTAGCGGATCAAAAAATAATAATAACAAGGATCCGCCACTTGCTGGTTTCTGATAAGATTCCTGTTTGATTTATTAATCTATGAGTTCATTTTAAATTTAGTTTATACGCTATGAAATACAAACTAAGTAATTGCATACATTTATACAGCTCCTTTTAACCACATCTGCATACTTATGTACTATTTAAAAAACTAACATTCTGTTAAAACTGTACATTCTGTAAATAAGTATACAGAAGAAGAACAATATATTAAAATAACGAGTTTTCGGGTCTCCTTACCCATGTTACCTATAATGATGCAATATACTCGTAAAATAAATTCCCACTATTTCAAAAGATAACACGAACGACATTCTATTCACATCCAATTCGTTTTCGTACACACAAAATTGACATAATCTTGGGATTTGACTAAGGAAGTGTACGAAACGCCTGTTCATGCTCACTTTGTCACGTCGAAGGAATCAACCCTCCTTTAAAATATTTACTCGAGTTACGAAACGCTTTGATCTGTGATTACTTCCTCGCGAACCTCGCTTATACTTGCCTCCTCTAATGATGTGTGAAACTTTATTAGACTATCATAAAATATTTATCTGATATAATGATATTTTGTAGGTTTATTGTTGTCTTCTTTGATTTATCTCAATTTGCATTATATTATTTATATTGTCCTTATAACGAGTTGTACTGTGTACGCGTTGATTGTCGATTTGATTTTAATTCGAAGGAATAATTTATGTTATTAATATTTTTTTTTTTTAGTCTAATATGACAAAAATCATTTTACCTGTCACGCAATGTCTTTGATGGGGGTGAATGACATACATTATTACAGCGCTGGCAATAAAAAGTACGGCGTTGAGTTTCGCCGAACTAAAGGGCGGAAACGAGAACGGTGTACCTACCTACCTTGTGGCACTAGATTTGATTGCTTTCTCTGCTGTATTTGAAAAAGCGTGAAGCTGATTTAGCTTACCCTGCATTAGCATATGATCATCGTAAATTCTTATAAGATAAAAGTTTTAATTTTTTGATTATTTGAAGTGAATAGTAATATCAATATTACATTATTTTACTAAATTCTTTTATAAATATTTATTAAATTATTTTACTTTATTGTATAGTTATCATTTCACATGATCATACATATAATATTTTGATGCTTCGGTAAAAATTTTGTGTTGTCCTTGTGAAAAGTAAGGTACTTTCAAGATCTAATAATAGTCACGAATTAACTTTATTTTTATTTATTTTTTACAGGAGGTCAAAGCGGTGATAACACATTCGATTCACAGCGCGCTAAATTCTATAGGTGGTGTGCAAGTCCTATTCCCTCTATTCGCACAGCTCGATCTGCCGCACGACGCGCCGGCTACTGACCCAAAACGAGATCCTATGTTGTGGTATGTTTTAAACATATTAGATAATACATAAATATAGTAAAAGTATTAGTATGCCTTTGATATATGTGGAAACTTAGGTATATTCGGATGGTATAATTTTTGTTTGTGGGTTTTTGGTATTGAATTGCAATGAGTATGGATCTCATAAGAACGATGAAAAATTTAAATGATGCCTTCCTGCCTGATGATCGTATCTATAATAAATGAACAAATAAAGAATGGAGAGATGAGAGAACGTAGGGATTATTTTGTAATACCTACTTATTATCAACATTGAAATATAAAATTAAAAGCTTCGCTTGTATTGTGTTCGTTTTATCAGTCGCTATTATGCAAATAGAAATCCTATCAGTATGCACACTGCGTACCTAGTTTGTAAAGTTCCACCGCCATACAAAATGATACAGTGACACTCAAAACGAACCCACACTCGCAAGACCAAGTTCACGGAATTACTTCCATAAAGTAAACTAACAAGCGCTAAAACTACCAAACTAAATCATACAACCGAGTTTAGACGCTAGTTCTAGTCCATTCATTAATATTCCAAGTAGCCAGGGACGCGTAACCCAGCTAAATGCGTTTTCTATGTCGCTGCCTAATCGCTCTTCAAGTTAGCCGACCGTCTCGAGTTGGTCGGATAATAACTAACTCCTCACAACTACTAATTGCCTAGTGTCGACCTCGGTTAGCCGAGTGGATTTATAGGAGAATTTAAAGAGGTTTTAAAGCAGTATCGCCCCATCGGGGAATTACCTTATTTCATTTATGTAAGTAAAGTTTTACAAATATTGATAAAGTGCTATTTTATTGCATGTTATTTTAATGTGCTTAAAAAAGTTAAAATGTCATTAATAATATTAAAGGATTTATTGCTATAATAAAATTACATTGAGGTATATAATATTACTATTTTCATGCTGATAAGATTGAAAATAAAATGAATCGATCGATCGAATCAATTCGATTTCGTTCACTATATCGTTATTCAAGTTTAAGAACCTTTTAAAACCTAACTAACTAAAAACAGGGTTAGAGAGAATTTTGTGTTGAGAATTCAAAACATAGTGTGTTGAGTGACAACGCCGCGCTTACAACACATGATATCATATTAAATGAGTTATAATAAATATACGCAGAGGACAGAGGTATTATTTTAATTTATTGCAATTAGAGAATTAGGGGAATCTATTCATTATTTTTATTTGTTACTGTGTGGAAATAACATTAATAATAATTTATTCTATTTACTGTGCAAATGTACTTTACATCACTTAACATAGTAGCGGTAAACAAACATCCGAATCAAGTTCTCAAACTTTAATTAATCTGTGTCATGTCAGATTGGAGATACTGTTTGTATATCTACGAGTATATAGTTATAATGCCAATAATATACTTGTAGAAAATTATACCCTGAATATTATGTTTAATTTTATGTGATTACACAAATATGTATAGGCTGTAGTAGGTACCTATATAGAAGAGAATATTAAGGTAATTTTCATTTCCTGTTCGAGTAGGTTCCGCCGTTGAATTAATAAGCTGTATAAAGTAGGAACTAAGTGAAGATAGTAACAATACGAATTGATACACAGTACGTAAAATAAGTTGTTAAATAATAAAAAATGGTAATTTATCCAAAACTCAATCAAGATTCCACAGATTATAAAATATAATAAACACAGCAAAATCAAGGATAAACAAGCAATTTCATAAATACCGACATTTTCTATACGATGCAAAGTCACATGGGGCGGCCGAGATTAAATTTATGTGGAGCGACGTCTCATATCGTTTACGTTTACATACTAAATATAATGGCGGTGGGTTTCAGGGCGATTAGATGCTCAACTATCTAAGATGGAACCGTTCGGTCATTATTGTATAGACTCAAGGGATATACTCGTATGTATGTGTATAGATATGGAAGTGTTAAATGTGGGAAGTGATTTAGTAAATTCGATGCTTAAGTAATTTTGTGGATTTGTGAGGATAAATCTACGTAATATATTTTTTTATGGTTTTAAATAAAATGTATAATTAAATCGGTACATATAAATTTTAGGAATCGGGTGATGGCGTAGGCGATGATCGTGGCATAGCGTGTGCGTAAAATCGTGACGATTGTGAGTTCGATTCCTACCTAGAGAAATGAATTGCATATTTCGTATTTTTATTTCTTCGCTTTGGTGACAAGAAAAACCAATCCACTCAACTCGCAATGTCTTAAAAATTAGGCGAAGAATAGGGAACGGAGTATCCTAAGTATAGGTTTTTCCTTATGTGACATGTGTCACGCAACTCTTAGTTATTTCCATTTAATGAAGGGGTTGAAGCCACAGGCAAAATTAAGTATAATATACCTCTGAAGTTCTGATTGTACCAATTAGTTAAGCTTAACTAACTTCAATAGTATCTTAACTATAATTGACACAAGTTAGTGCTTGAATAACTAGATTTATATTATAAGTTAAATATAACTTTAAGTTAAACATATATTACGTTAATTTCATTGGTTTGAAGTTTGTCAGATCATTACGGATATTACAAAAACGTATCCGTTCAGCAGTTTCTGAGATTAACCAGGATAAACAGAAAAACAGACGGACAGATAAAATTTTTAAAAATGTTTGTTTATATTTTACTATATGGACTTGGAAAAACCATAGTTATATTGAAATTATAGACAGACACTTCAATTTTTACTCTGGTAGATAAAACGCAGCGTATTGTGATTTGTTGTCGATGTCGATGTTTCGAAAACTAGGCGGAGTGTCTTAACACTAGGTTCCCCCTATCTTCCCTTTCATATCCGGGAAAAGCGTGCTGCTGAAGCTGCTAGAATGGAAATGTTTCCACTGTAAATATAATAGACTAATGACAGATCGACAAATTTCATCTGAAGGTAACTAGTACGGCATTAAAGGGAGGATAAGCAAGTTATTGCTCGAGAGCCCTTGTCGTAATGCTTAACGACGCGGTTAATGTCTACGTACTTGTGGAGTTGACGATAATGTGCTGAGACGTGGTTTAAACTGAATTTACTATGAACTGCTAGTAAATAAATGTTTTATTGATTACTCTCTGAAAGCATAATACTAATAAATAGCAATTACTTTTAAATACAAAAGGTGTATTGTACAAAATATATTGGATTTTCGTGTAGTTTAGTACTATATGGGTTACATTCTTCTAATGTAAAATTTAGACAGTTTCAAGAAATATAGTTGAAAGAAATAAAGCTCATTTATTTATGTTATATACATATATTTTAATAATGTTCTAGCGAAATTGTGCTATCAACTTTATTAAAGACGATAAATAAATAAATAATAATGATGGTAAAAATATCATAATTTTTCTTGGCTAATAAGCTCTTCTCTACTTTGCTTCAGCTAGTGCAAAATTATTTAATAGAATAAATATTTAAAATCTTTATAAATATTTTATTCTTCTTCTATCTTTTTTTATTGTTTTTTCCAGCTCCAAGCTTCTCGGTTTCGTCTGTTCCCTGGTGGAATCTTGTAGTACAGTACAACAACATATGCTGCAATGTCGCGGATTTCTGGTTATATCTCACATGCTGCAACGGTGTGGAAGGGATCATCTTACACCGGACACTCTAGCTTCTTTCCTACACCTGACAAAACACCTGGTGACCTGTTGTTCACCTAATTCTGATTTGCTCCTTAAACAGGTATGATTAATGAAGAAATTTACATAAGACATGTTTATAATGTTTTTTTTACATTACAAATAAAAAAAATCGGATATTTTATTTATTTTTACATATTTTTTTTAATATAACTCGTCGTATACAACTGTACAGTGTACATTATATCCAAGCTATGCGTGAACGCGGCAGGGCTTGCTCGGAATTAGAAGTGTAAATTCACATTAAGTACCTAGAAATATTAATTTGCGATCAAAACTCTGCCTTCCCGTAATTTCGCGTAACGGGCGACCGCAGTATTGCGTCGTAAATAACAAGTACCTAATGGCGCCCCGAGAATTTGTTCCAGATTATGCGATTAATTATCATTTTATCACAGATATATTCACGAAAAATCTTGTTAGTGTATTATTAATCACGTTTTACATTTAGTTTTCATTGAAAATGCTGTTTTTTGTGTTTTTTTTAATATCCACGTGGATATTCGTCAGAGATCTACACTTAATTATGCCTAATGACTTTCGCAAATGGAAGTTATTATTAAAATATACACACCCAGACGAGAAAATTTGTTAAGTTTGTGACTAAGACAACAACAAAGCTAACTCTTGGTATCTTACTCATCCAAATTGATGACATATACACTAAATACAATGTAAAATACTGTATAATACAATAAAGATATTTATTTATTGAAATAGAAATTAGTTTTTCAATCTAATAATTTTTATAAGTAAATATATAATTAGTATTGTAAACAAATCTTTATATAAAATTTATTCAATCCTATTGATTATTATTTAGTTGTAAAAAGTTTGTAATAGGATATTATATTCAGTAATTTAAGTAACTTTATTGTTGTCAGTCCTTATAAAATACACTTATTATTTGTGGTTGTTTGTTTATATTTTGATGGTTGTTAGCGCACGCTCCTCTTGCTTGTCACCCCCCATCCTCACTTTTATTTTTAAAACTTCAAAACCCACAAAAAGTCTGAATCCACAAAAATTTGCACGATATCAAAAATTTCACTGAAGTGATGTCGATTTTTTTACTATATTCATATATGTATTTTTAAATTTGCATACTTTTTGCTTTTATTACAGCTTTTTAATTCTGATAAAACACAATATTTAGACTAATGTCTATGGTTATTATAACATGTGTTGGGAACTTATAGAACTTATAGAAGGGAATATGACAAACCTTATATAGATGGGCCTTAAATTAAGTTTTACGACACCTGCTATATATTATGCTTAAAAATTGTACTATCGTCAAGTATCACTTTGTAAATTGGACTTACAATTGACAGAATTAAATATGAGTTTTTAAATATTCAAAAATCTTCGCAATATACATGTATACATGTATGTTTAACATTGAAAAATTATATACGTAGAATAGTTGTGCCATTATAATTTAAATCTGTAATGCAAGAGAGCCTACGCTACCAATCATCGGACAGCCTATAGTCTATGCTAATCAGTCGTTCTGCCAATCTTTCCTGACATGGCAGCTTCTGGACCACATCCTGTTCAACCCGGCGCTCTGGATTCACACTCCGGCCGCAGTTCAAGCCCGGCTTTACTGCTACTTGGCCACGGACTTCCTCGCCGATGCCCATATTTACGGAAGTGTGAGACGAGTCAGTACAGTGCTTCAGACGGTTCATACATTGAAATATTACTATTGGGTCGTCAATCCTAGGACGAAGAGTGGGATAACACCTAAAGGATTGGGTATGCTATTATTGATTGATTATAAAGTAGATAACACATAAATATTTTATTATGACTTAAAAATAATTTTTATTAAGAGATTTTTACTTTATATAAAATTGTAGCTTTCTTACTGCTCTGTTTGGATAACCATATGTATTTCAGCTTTGAATAAAGATACAACTGAATAATATAACTTTGAATAATGGAATAATATAACGAATATTAATAAAACTTTTAATATTTCATGCTTCTACCTTTAATAATTTTACCCTTATTTTATTTATTTTCACAAAAATATTAAAAAATATATGCACATAGATTTTTAGCATAATTTTTTAATTTTTAAATTTAAATGTTTCAGACGGACCTCGCCCTGCTCATAAAGACATATTGACGATACGAGCTTACATACTATTGTTCTTGAAGCAACTCATCATGATCGGCAACGGTGTAAAGGAGGATGAATTACAGTCCATATTAAATTATCTTACTACAATGCATGAAGTAAGCATAATTTATAGTTATTTTGTAGAAATGATTGATGTTTCAGTTAATTGGTTGATGACTTCTTATTGGAAAATTACTTCTGCATATTTTTTTTATTACAAGCTTTATTTGACTAATATATCGTTAAGAGTTAAGGGGAAAAATAACACAACGCAGAGGAAACTCAGTTCCAAGCACAAATTTCGGGAAATTGCATGTTTTGCGTGCGGAAATAAAATTAATTCATTTTCCTGTGTGGGTTCCGAAACATATCATAGCATCCAGCAACCATGCCATTGCGACTCGATTTTTTAACAATGATAATCATTTTTATTAACACAAATAATTTTAATTTAACGAAAATGGAGAACCGAGTATCTTAACACTAATGTCCTTCTACCTACTCTACTATATATGGGAAACAGCGTGAACTATATAATACAGTACAATAATAATTATATTGCTTTGTTTATAGGATGAAAATCTTCATGACGTACTTCAAATGTTGATCTCGCTAATGTCGGAACACCCCAGCTCCATGGTGCCAGCCTTTGATGCGAAGGTATTATTGTTTTTAGCTTCACACTTTAATTTGCTGCGGAGTAATACAGAATTTCTGCATATAACAGAGTATAGCCTGACAAGCAGCTTTTGAGTAAAGACTCTTGCTGTAAAGAAGAAGACAACGACGAAAAGGCACAAGTCGCATGTACAGTCGTGTGCATAATATTCAATATGCGGAGTTCGGGGTCACTGTGTGTTATATACAAGCTGGCGCAGTAAATGACACTTAGCGGCGCACTCTATTGTTACTTTAGTGTTCTCTCTGATGACCCATAAAGTTCTTGTGGGTATTGACAGAGAGAACCTAGTGTTAAGAAATAATGTGTTTTCCTTCGGGCAAAACTCCAGACACTGTGGAGTGTAAATTAATCAAACACGCTACGACGACATTTACAGTCGGATATATGTAGTATTTTTATAAACAAATAATAATAATTTATAATGGCATATAATGGTTTATATCTTATTAGAATTAAACCGCCTTATTAGAAATTTTATAGATTATTAATAATTATTAATACACTATAATTGTGATTTGTAAATATTTCAGGGTGGTGTAAGGACAATTTTTAAACTACTTTCATCTGAAAGTCAACTGATCAGACTTCAGGCGCTGAAACTTCTTGGCTTCTTTCTCAGCAGAAGCACTCATAAGTACGATGTTTTATCTTATTATATGATCACGGATTATTAATTAATTCAAATAAACGAACATTTACTGCCAAAAACCAACTTACATGCAATTAATTCAGTGAAAAGACATTTTGTCGTTTAGTAGAATGATAAAAAGGACAAAATAATCTAATATCTATTCCTTCCTAGAAGAAAATACGACGTGATGTCGCCACACAACCTCTACACGTTGCTAGCAACGCGACTCGCGGCTTGCGGGGAAGCGCTCGCCCTGCCCGTGTACAATGCATTATATGAACTGCTGACGGAACACGTCGGTCAGCAAATATTATACACGAGCCATCCGGAGCCACAGCCACATTTTAGATTGGAGAATCCTAGTAAGTATATTTTTCGTTTTTAATTACTTTCTAATGTTAAGAATGTTGTTTTCATTCTTGTTACTAGCACAATATATTGTATTGATTGGTAAATTAGGATTTAGGAGTGATATTATTGAATGAACTTACTAAAATTTAATATTCATTAGATCTGAGTGATAGATATCATTTCTTGCCGATTCAATATTTAAACCGATCTTAAAGTTTCTTTTAGTTTCTGTCTAGGTTAACAAACTATTATAAACATTGCTAACATATTTGTTTTCTTTACAGTGATACTGAAAGTAGTAGCCACATTAATCCGTCAATCAAAACAAACTGAGCAATTACTCGAAGTTAAAAAACTATTTCTATCCGACATGACATTATTATGTAGTAACAACAGGGAAAACAGACGGACTGTGTTACAAATGTCAGTGTGGCAGGAATGGCTTATAGCAATGGCGTATATACATCCTAAAAACGCGGAAGAACAAAAAATATCGGATATGGTGTATTCATTGTTCAGGATGTTGCTACACCACGCAATTAAACATGAGTATGGTGGGTGGCGTGTGTGGGTCGATACTTTGGCAATTGTGCATTCTAAGGTCAGTAAGAAATTTTGTGTTAAACTGATAAAAGTCTATTAACATTCAGGTCAAACCCAAATTATTATAATGTTTGGTAAATTTAAAAAAAAATCATATATAATATATATTCAGTAAAATTAGGAGATGCCTAAACGATTTATTTTCTTTCGTACTAAAATATTTAGTTATATGTATTTTATTTTATTACACTTCAATTGTAATATGTCTTTTTAGACAACAATTGTCAAACTGACGATGTATCAAAGCAGATATCATTTTTACACTGCATTTCATTAATATCTAAATTAGAGTTGTTGTTGATTATTGCAATTGGCTCTATACGTGTACATTTATTTTGTGTAGCACCATTAATAAAAATTTTGATAACAAATATTTCATTTTAGGTATCATATGAAGAATTCAAACTTCAGTTCGCGCAAATGTACGAACATTACGAGCAGCGACGTGCCGACAATATAACAGACCCTGCTGAGAGACAACAAAGGCCAATTTCCACCATATCCGGGTGGGACAGACACGCAGACGGACCTAAATCCAAAATGTTACAAGATACTGACGAAAGTGTTGACAGTACTCCGGTCTCAATAAAAAAACAAAATGTTCTAAATCATGCAGCGCAAACAGAAATTGGCAAAGGGCTTTCTCTGAGAGAAGTCGAATCGTGTAGGTGTAAAAAAAATAATGAATTAGCAGAAGAAAGGACTACAGTAGTGTATAGTGAAGTGTGTAAAGTGCATAGTCCAATTAAAAATAATACCGAAGTGCCCATCGAAGGTTGTGATAGCAATAACGAAGTTGAACACGTCATTGACGAAGAGCATCTTGAAGATAAAACTCTTAATGAAAATATTGAATTAGTGCAATCAATTATTGAGAATAAATTATTAGAAAGCTCAGAATCTGGTATAGGAACTATGGAATTAGATTCTGACAAAACTGACAAACCACTGACAAGACAAGGCAGCCTCGATTACATTCCAGTACGTGATATAGGTGATAATTTAAATGATAACACTGATAAGAGCGAAGGATTGCCTTCTAGTTTGTCTGTTAGTGAAACAGCGAGCCCAGAACGAGTGGCTGATGGATTACATATAACAAATGAGAGAGAATCTGAAATGTCTGATCCGTCCGAGTTATATCTAACGCCGAGTGAAGCAACTAGCCCCAAGAAAATGCAAGATAAGGCTGATTCAATTCCAGATGACGTATCAACTGATGATCCAAAATATATTGCTATAAATATTGTCAATGATGTCTTAACTGTTGCTTTAGAAACGGTCAGATTAAAGACAGATGATGATACTGATTCAGGAGCAATTTCCGGTGGATTGCATTCAGAAGGAAATACACCCAATGGTCGCGAAGACTTAGAACCTGATATAGAGGACATACTAGATCAAAAACAGGCAGCGGAAACGATTGCTCACGATTTAGTAATGGATATGATTAATACTGTTGTGTCTAAGAGTGAAGAAATTAAAAATCTTAACATGGATAGCCCTCAAAGGGTTCTACCGTCAGATCACCCCCATGAAGGAAACGTGCTACCTCTCGATGGGGAATTTTTAGTGCCATCTAAAGAAGAAAAAAGTGAATCGACCTCCACAGAAGTCACAGTTGTAGAAGAAAACGCCAAAAACGAAAGCCAAAGAATAGAATTACAAAAAGATACCGAAACACACGAAATACCTCCCATATCGACGATTAGCGAGAATATTTCTCTTGCGAATAAGGAGCAAAATGAGAGATGTGAAGAAGAGAGGGAAAGAGATAAAAGACGTGTTAGTTTGCCTGGTGATAGTGAGATGAAGCAGGATAGCAATAGAGGTGAAGGTGTCTCTTCACAAGGTACTAATACGTCGACGTCGCCAAAACGGCCTCGTAGCGCCTCTACTAGCACACAGGTTGATTCTAACCATTTTGGTGAGTATAAAAGTACCTAACGTTTATTTTATATATAAAATATATAAAGTAAATTAATGCTAGTATTCCGCTCGCTTAATCCGCGTGGTGCTTATAGATTAATTTTGGTTATCCTTATTTCGTCATTCTTTGTTCTGAGTAAAGGAACAATATATTTTGACCGGCGTCACATTACTACCTTTGATTGTTCAATAACGAATTAAATTTAATAATATAATAGATAGGTATACTTTCAGTTGTCTATCATTGAAAACAACATCAATATAACAGATATTACGGCTTGCATTGAAGTATCTACAAGTCAATCAGTGGGAAGCGGCTTAGTTTTGTACTGTATTAAAATATATGTATTTTTATGCGTTAAATGAGTTAAAACCGATACAATTGACTATTTGTATTTAATTTGTAAGTTGTTGTACATCACTTATTTCGTAAAAAATAATTGCGTATGTCATAATACCTGCATCTATTTTAAAATATTAAAAATATATTTTTTTAACTAAATGAACAATGTTTTCAGAAACTAAACGTCCATCAAAATGCAACAGGCCAATGTTTTCGCCCGGCCCCACGCGCCCGCCCTTCCGTATACCGGAGTTCCGCTGGTCCTACATACACCAGCGACTGCTATCTGATGTGCTGTTCTCGTTGGAGACTGATATACAAGTATTGAAACATTAAACATATGCTAATTTAATTATATTATTTAATTAATATTAGTTAAACGTTACTGACACTACGGGCTAAAGGCGGAGAATAAAGTAACCTGTTCTGCTTAATGACACACGTTAAAAAATATATGTATATACAAATATGATTTTGAGGTACATTTCTTATAATAATAACAACATATTCCATGATTGAGAGTTCGTTAGCGTCTCGAAGAAAAAATATATTTTTTGCTTAGGATCCATCGAGAGAACTCCGCGTTTAACTCGAGTTCGACACACTACTTGATAAGTGACGGAACTAACCTCGCCATAACGAAAAAATAAAAAAATGTTCATTCCCTCTCATTGTGATCAAACCCACGACCATTGCGTGTATAGTCAGGCGCTGAACCACTGCACCACGAAGGCCCCAATATTGTTTAATACATAGAAAAGTGTTTTGGTTTTGACTTACGTATAAACTTCATACGAGTTCACTTCATACTTATGTATTTCTATTAAAACCACATGTACTTTTGATGACTAATAATAATTCTTCAACGCACTAATCTTTCAGGTATGGCGCAGTCACTCAACAAAATCAGTGATAGATTTCGTGAACAGCAGTGAAAATGCTATCTTCGTGGTGAACACTGTGCATCTTATTAGTCAGCTCGCTGATAACCTTATCATCGCTTGTGGTGGACTGCTGCCTTTACTTGCCAGTGCCACTTCACCTAATGTTAGTATATTTTATACAAAAAATGTTTCATAAAAGTAAATTAAGAGGCCAGCCATGCTAAACGCGACTGGTTGAGTGTTCGCTTCCTACTCGAATAAATGAAATATTTGCATTTTCTCTGGTCTCGTGGACAAAGCGCTGCGTTAAGTTCAGCCACTCAACACGCAATGCCTCCGGAATTCGGCGGAAAATACCCTGCTGTGTGCAGGATACAGCGTGACACTAAACACTATTTTTTTTAGAAATATTAATATTCGAATTTCTATGTAAATTTCAATTTAAAATATGTATTAAGCTAGACCATCATGGCGCAGCGCTTAAACAGTTAACTGAGGCTTTCTCAGTCCTATACTTTTTAAAAATGTTAAAAGCACCATAACTTTATTTTCTCTATTTTCTTTACAAATGATGGTGTATTAAAATGAAATGTATCTTTCCCAGAACGAATTAGACGTTATAGAACCAACACAAGGCATGCCAGTTGAAGTCGCAGTTACTTTCCTGCAACGCCTCGTGTCGATGGCCGATGTTTTAATATTCGCAAGTGCATTAAACTTTGCCGAATTAGAGGCAGAAAAGAATATGTCCAGCGGTGGAATACTACGACAGTGTTTGAGACTGGTAGGGAATTCTAATATTGTTATTTTAATAGCTAAAGTTATTTGAGAACTAGTTTTGTTTTCATAGTCGAATTAAATTTCTACATCCTTATTTATATAGGTTATAGTTTTGATTTAGATAAATTATTTTAAAATCCTTCGTAGTACTAAGAAGGATATTGTGTTATTTTAATACGTAATTATTATAAATATAATTATTGTTTGTTATATATGTCCATAATAAATGGAATTTAGATAATTTTGTCTCGCTTTTACTACATAGATAGATAAGAAAACCATATATTGAATAATTTCTTGAAGACAAATTTATAATTATCTAATGATTTACGAATATTATTAAATTAGTATTTAGTTATAGATATTAAATTATATTTTTATCTAGATACTAAAACTCTCGCCGACTTTTCCCTAATATTTATTATATACCTAAAAAAATATGAAATATAACTCAGCATTTATATCATGTACTATTTTGTAATGTGTATTTAATGAAACTCAAATAATTGATTTTAATAATTTTTGTCTGTCTGCGAATTGCGCGCGTTAATCTTAGAATGACTTAGCTGATTTAAATATTGTTTTAAAAGTTATTGGAACACAAAATAATTGGATAGTACAAGCCGGCGCAGTCGAGAGCGGGAGCGGGGGTTTAATTATAATAATTAAATATCACACGATACCAAGGCAACATGCGTCGGTGGGAGTTAGTATTGTAGTTCTATAGCGGTAGTATAGCGGTAGTCGTCAATTCGGTGTTCAGGTGTGCACGTGCGCGGTGCGGAACTGCCTCGAATGTAAGGAGCGCCAGCGTTGTACTGCGCGCAACAGGGAATCCCCGTCGCCTAAGGTGAGTCTAATAGTGATGTAACGATTATTCGTATTGGTATCTGCAAAGCTTGCGCGATTGATTTTTAATAAAGTCAAGATGTTATTTCACCTAGATTTTGATCTGTATTCAAAATAAGAATTTACCATGCTTTTTTTTTAAATGTCACATAATTTACCACTGGTCTACTAAAGTTAATCTCTCCGTCAAACTCACTGAACCTGGGAACCTAGTATTAAAACACTCCGTTCACATTAAGAAAATTCAAAATATTTAATTTTCTCGCGGGCGAATAGAATCCAGAGTCTGTTGTAATATTTATATTCTTAATATTTGGCCTGTTATATTTTTTTATTTTATATAATTGTAATTCTTTTGCCTTCACAATGAACAGAGTGTAGTAGCAAGCTTGGCAGACGCGTCGAGCCCTGTCAAGGATCCAGAGAGGCTACTTCAAGATATGGATGTGAATAGATTACGAGCGGTCATCTATAGGGATGTTGTAAGTAATGTTAAATTATTAAAACTATGAAAATATTTTTTGTACGGTTGCATTGTTTAATTTTTTTAAAATTCAATTTATAATTCAGTATTTTTCTCAATGTCTATAAATATTGAATTGCTATAATGTGATCTATGTGAGATGTGTGTGTCTAAGTCAACATAAAATTACAGTTTAACCATACAGGTATTAATAAAAACATAATATTATACAATAATCCAACAGGAGGAAACAAAACAAGCCCAATTCCTATCCCTGGCTATAGTCTACTTTATCTCCGTGTTAATGGTGTCCAAGTACCGTGATATCCTGGAGCCGCCATCGCACGCCCAGCCTGACTGCGCGCGGCGGGTTCACCACTCTCATGATCACCACGGTACGGTATTGTAGATATTAATTGTAGTAATATTTTGGATTAGAATTTCGGTCATATGTTACTTGAATATTGTATCGTTTGTTATGTTCAGTTTTGTTATATAGGGTTTTGTGTACCTTGGCCCAGTCAAAATACGATTAGTCGTTTTCAGGATATTGGACAACAAATTAACAAATTATGTATAAGAATTTGTATCTCAGAAATTATAGGTTTTAATTTGTATAAAAAGTTTATTCTTTCGAATATTTTGTGAAATATATCAAAAGATAAACGAAATATTAAATAAATTACCAAACTTATTTAATTAAGTTTATAATTTTGTATGACATGTTCTTAGATTTAGATTAGTAAAGAATCGAAAATAGGACTTGGAGTTAGAATTTTAGTATTATAATTTTTTTAACTAGAATGTTTTCGGTAGTAGGTAGGTACATTTATTGTAACGCATTTATAATCGCCCTAATTTCATAATATATTTATTATTAGCAATTTTCATTTATATTATAGTTTTTAAGTTTATCTTCTTATATTCGTTTGCAAAATTGAATCGATTTAAATTATCGAGTTTAAAAATATTATATTTTTGATTTTCGAATCATCTGTAAATAAATCAACTACAACAAATTTCGTAGCAATAATACTGCTTGACTTTATTTTGAAATTAAAAAGAATGTTTTTTTTTTAATATTACAATCATCGATCATCAAAAAAATTACATAGTAGACTCATTTTTTGCTTCTTCAATACGCTTAGACGCACTATTTGTTTTTAAAACTTTTGATCATTATTGTAAATTTATCTAATTTTAACATACTTTTAGAATGTGTTAAACATTTTGAGCACGGTCAAAAGTGGAAAAAAAAACTTAAGAAACCATCTTTATGACAACTATAATTTTACAATACATTTTGTCAAAAATAATTTGGCTAATAAGTTATACTGCTGGGTCTACTTTTGATCGTAAATGAATCGGAAACATAATGACGTATCTAATATAATAATTTATATTTGAAGTGGTGTTTTTCCCCTTTTTTCACGCCGCTTGAAATACGCGTCACCATTTGGGACACTGGTAAAATCTACGTTACTGTCACTGCCACACTGCGATGACGTCGACTAAACACTAACACCTTACATGAAACGTATCAATCTGTTATTTTGTTGGTATACCCACGTGAATTGTTTATTTTACACGCATTTTTTTGCATTCCATACACTTGTTATATCCTTCCTTTATTTTTTGTCTGCCTTTTCTTGGGCTTTGTTCGAGAATTTTTTCATCAAATCCTTATTATCCTTCCTTGTTGTCAATTTCTAATGTCTTACTCAATCAATTATTCCATATATGTTTCCAACTTCTTTTTCGGGGATTTCTTTTTTAACCTACTGCATCTTCCAACTTCCCTTCCAATTTCTTCCTGACTTTTATTTCGAAAATTTCTTGTCTCCCTATATCATCTTCTGACTCTTGCTACATTCCCATTCTTCCTTCGACTTTTCTTTCTTCTTACACTACTTAATCTTCCATCCTTCCTTATCCTCCCGAGTCTTCCATTACTCCGGGAACAGGGTCGAGGCCGCTGTTCCCGCAGTGGTCGCACCATGTGTACCCGCAGTTCCTGCCGGGTGGGCACCCCGCCCGCCACTCGCACTGCAAGCTCGATTGCCCGCAACACGTTAACGCGCACGCGCACGCACGCATCGCTAATTACCACCGCGCGCACGCAGGTAAACGCGGCCTGGGGCGTTCGCATTGCAACAGTTAAAAAAAATATAAAATTTGGTTCTCTCTATGAAAATTCTATTTGTAACTTGATGTAAAGAAAAATATCAACGTTTTTGATTATATTTACAAAAGAGTAACAATTCTTCTTATGTGGCTTCAGCGCTTAAAAGCTTTGGAAGCTTATGTTACTCTTACGTAACTTTTGACTTAATTAAATATTATACTGTAATGTGAACGTCTAAAATTATCAATGTGGTCGATGTTTGCGCACGCTGTTTTGTCCATTACAAAAATATTAATGTATATTTTAATATATTTCAATAATTATTATAGGCTTATATTTTATTAATAACTAAATAAATTTTACCTTATTTATCTATTTATCATTATTTCCATTAAGTTAAAAAATATACGAGTATATAGGATATTTATTTCTCGTTCACATCTTATATCGATCTTATATAAAATGACAAAACAGTGTATAATAGCACCGCTTAGGCATCGCTGACGATTTTAAGTTGTTTTTATTATGATTTGCTCCACCATTAATAGGTACATACATAGTGTGTGATATCATCTAGAAATTAAAGTGCATGTTTCAGGTAATGAAGATTTCTAAATTTTGTTGATGATTTTGACTGTACTTTTAGTTAATTGTAAATAGATCATGTGTTATTTTATAAATCACGCAGAGATTTTAGAAAGATTTGAATTATATCGAAATATTTTAACCCTTCGTTTGGAACTTTAGCACTGTTTGTATACTACTAACTCAGTATTATTAAGCTTATTTCAATTGGTAGTTAATTAGCTTTCTTATTGTCATTCCTCGCTTTAACCCTTAATGTAAACTAAAGATCAAATAACTTGGAACAAAATAACCGCTTTGATAAAGCTTTATTAGTTTAGCTCTAATCTTAATTATCTCTAATATTAAATATCTTTCCATAGAACATAATGGTGACGACGTCGAGTACGCTATGATTGTAGTCGACGAGAACAATTCTACTATGAATGAATTAGACTCACCATCCATGAAGGTAAGACTAGAATGTTCATTATATCTATATTGATTTTCATTCAAAACTAGGCATGGTAATAATCTTAACGAATCGAGTAAATTATCTATAATTATTTAGATTAAAATTTAAATTTGATCATATTATTTCTTGTCTCGTGTAGATGTTTTGGTACATTTTTTTGGTAAATATAACTTTAGTTTTCATAGTAGCAGTTTGTTTGTATTTAAATTAAAATAAAAAATTAAGCATTGTTTCAACAGAAAAATTTGCATGCATTTCTTATTCGAAGAAAGTAGTTTAGAGATCACGACGAATTTTTGATCAGTTAGTGTAGGACCCCGTTTGCATGATCCCCTACATACCTGAACATAATATCGTTAGCGATTTTCATTTGCTAATACATTGACATTATTGGTTTTCGTTGGATTTTAATGTGTCGTGTGTGTTTATCAAACGCTTTTTACATTCGTTCTTATTTTGCGGTCGCGTTTAATCAATAAAGGATGAGACGGACGAGGGCAAAGATGTCGCCAAAATAGAAACAACTACAGACGAAGTTAAACCGAATTCTGGTGAGAAAGCCAAGATCGTGGAATTGGCGGTAACCCCGCATTCAGAGAAAGAAGAACCGCTGTTCAAATCCAGTCTTCGTGTGAAAACACAAACCAAGATAAAGGTCAGTTGTGGGTTGCTGGGATCGATCTGTCACTATTAGATAGGAATTTCGCGTTTTTTTTCTCTCGATTCTTTCGTCTCTGTCTAGATTGCGAGGACTCTTTCTTAAGTGTTAACTTTTAGACAATAGTAATTAATTTGATGTTACGTTTCTCTAGAACTATTAGCTTCATAGTGACTAAACAGAATTATTAGTGAATTTCCTTATTTTTTGTGATATCTCCTACTTAATATAGGTGTTGGGTGCTAGATTGATGACAGAATTATTTTATATGATTTTTATTTTTCAAGCCGAGATCGAAAACGTTGTCAGGGATAACGGTGTCGGTTGTGAACCTGGTTTGTACACGTTACATTAAACACGAGTTCTTAGTGCGACACCATTTGGAAGCCTTTTAATACGATTATTAAAATATTGCTTATTTTGTAAAATACTTATAAAATTATAATTTAAGTACATATAATTTTATTAACAAAATTTTGTTACTCAACTTTCCTTTAAAAATATTTATGTATTATTGCGGGGTATTATGGGCTTCCTAACATTGCTCACGTTAAATTCACCGAGTTCTAAAAACACAAGCTTGTCATATCAATTTTACACAAAAATATATGTATATATAAAAAATAAATAATCTAAGCCAACGCTCACAATATAAGTCTATTTGTATAAAAATATATATTTCACAACTGCTGATAAGAATAGTCACAAGCACAACACATTTACAATGCAATTAATTTAAGAAATGTATGAAGTATAATATGCATATTATTATTTTTTCGCTCTCGTAACACTGTGTTTTAATTGACGTTGAGTTCCGCCACTCAACTGGTAAGGAGGAACTGGCAAGGTGGAAAAGTCTTAGGTTCTGTGTAGTTAAAATTATAAAGAAAGGTTTTGGAAGCGTATAGAAGAACAATAAGATAATATAATATAGATCTCTCATATTACTATTTTCTGAATATACATTAAGAAAAATGGTCTAATATGTTTCATATTTATATTAACAATAACTATAATGGTTTAAGCTTAAAAGTTTGTTATACAAATTTCTTTGCACCAAAAATAAATGGAATGTTAAAAAAATATATTTAATTTAGTTACTTAAATACTTTAACTGAGATTTTTAATCAATATCTAGGAATATTTAAAAAAGCTTATTGTTTTTCTTTTTTCTACAATTGCAGTTTATCTGATAATTTGTATTCGATGGACTATAACAGTAATTTAGAAATCTATATTGGACTTGTACTAATAACAATTGTGATATTAACTTTCCTACAATTTATACTATAGATATACCATATAAACAATATTTTAATTTCTAGATTTTACAACATATCGTAATTGAATCTGTACTTACGTTAGTTTATTTTTAAGTTTATAGGATATTGTACATATTATGTTGTTTTTGCATGTTTACGCTTCGCTTGCTTCTTCACTTATACCTGGTTTGCATGATGTTTATTCACCTCTGCTACTTTTTACCTCTTTATATTTACTATTTCCTTGTAAATTTTGATAAAAATAACTTACGATAAAAATCACGTAATAGGTGGATTTCATAATGTACCTACAATTTTTTTTATCCAATACGGTTTAATTGTTTAAATACATGAATCTTTCCTAACAATTAAAAAAATGTAAAGCAAATTAATTGTTAATCAATCATATATTTAACAGAGCGTGGATTCTATAGAAGATGCTGGTTCTTTTCATCTTAATTCAACTGAAACAACTAACAATGATCCCGAGACGTCCAGCGAGATTGCTCTAGATGATAATAAACATCCGGTAAGCAACATAATAAGCAAAAATAATATTTTATGAAAGTTCATTGAATAAGCGATTATCTTGTCATTAGCATTAGCATAATAATAGCATATATTGTATGATAAAAGCCATTGTCGAACATGGATGAATGCGATTTCATTATAGAAATATTATTAAAATTTTCGCAATAAGTAATATTTCCGTAACATGCATAAAACAGTTCCTCTTTAAGAAAAGACGAACTGTTTCATGCAAATGTTGCATTTTACAGAGAAATAGATGAAATCTAGTCATATATCTCTATTATTCAACAGAATTTTATATGTATTTTTTAGGTAAGCAATGATGAATCATGGACTGATGTTAATCTGAACGAAGACGGCGAAAGAGGTCCCGCCACCATCACTGGAAGAACTAGAGATCACGAAGGAAATATTCATGAAGGTCTGTATTTGTTTTGCACTTATGACGTCACTTGTTTCTAACAAAATGTACAAAACATAAAAGGAAAAATTTCAGCCTGTCTGCAATTTTTTTTAATAGTTCACATTTGATTATATATGAACATCAGGTATTCAGATTAAAATAATGTATAATTATGTTGCCGGTGACTAATAGCTCTATAACAAAAAAAATCTTATCAAAATCTGTGAAGTAGTTTTTGTGTGTGAAAATAACATATTATTGACCTATTTACTTAACTTATTTATTACGTGTTGTTGTTGTTAATTCCTTTACAGATATCGACAAAACTATCCACATGAGGGGATCTGAGCACCATCACATCTCGCAAAGACACCAGAACAGAAGCATGCAAACTGCTCAACGACATTTACACCCTGTAAGTATATAATATACTAGGGATATAAAGTATTTTTCTGTCATATGTGTAAAATATTCCAGGGTTTCGTACATTTTTCTAGGTAAAAATTTAGTCTATGTTACTCGGTCATAATGCAGCATTCTAATAGAGAAATATTTTTTGAAATCTATTCGCCATACAAATCTTTATAATATTAATATAGTAAAAATATGTACAGCTTGTGAAATGTTATGCTTGATAAATAAAAAATAGTTATTTTTACCATTTAACACGCAACGTCTTTTTCTTATTCAGACTGAAGGTTAAAAACATAGAGACAAAAGATTGTCTATGTCTACTACTCTGCTACGTATGAGGCGGAATACACCATGAAAGCTGAAAAAAACAACAAAAAAAAACCATAAACATATCATTAAATCTCTTTTTTTAATTTCCAGGATAATGAGACGTTAGCAGGTCTAACAATGAATACAATGTCTGCGGACGGCGTGTCCCGCGAAGCATCTCTTACTCATAAATTAGAAACAGCGTTAGGACCAGTTTGTCCGCTCCTAAGAGAAATTATGTTGGACTTCGCCCCCTTCCTGTCCAAAACCCTTGTGGGAAGTCACGGGCAGGAGCTACTGATGGAGGGTAAAGGTTCGATTTTGTATGCATGCTATGCAGTAGTACTTGTGTACTTATACTTTTTTTACTTTATGTAACTTTTATATTTTTGTTTGTATATTTAATTATTATTTTTTTCTTAAAGTTTAATTGGCCTTTATTTCTGTTCTAAAACTGATGGAGTTGTATTTCTTTCCTCGTTTGCTTATCTAAATAAGAAAACTTGGGGACATTCCTTCTAAATCTCTTTTAGTATTTGTAAATTATACTAAACTGTGCTTCGTAATATAAAAGCTTACTTGGTGATTTCGTACCTATATAATCTGTATATGAATTATATACAGATTATATAGGTACGAAATCACCTTTTCAAATTAAAAGTTAAATCTTATTTTCTTAATCTTTAATAAATACACTAAGCTTAATCTTCTTTAGGTCTTCAAACCTTCAAATCCAGTACATCAGTAGTAGAACTGGTAATGCTGCTCTGTTCCCAAGAATGGCAGAATTCTCTACAAAAACACGCTGGACTTGCCTTTATTGAGCTTATTAATGAAGGTCGACTCTTATCACACGCTATGAGAGATCATATAGTGCGTGTGGCCAATGAGGCTGAATTTATATTGAATAGGATGAGAGCTGATGATGTATTGAAACATGCTGATTTTGAGGTAAGTTAAGTGTTGTAAGTCTTATAGTATAGTAGTAGTCTTATAGTAGTCTTTAGGTAAGGCTAGGATTATATAATTTTTTTATACAATTAGATCACGGAATTAGTATGATACACAGTCACATAGACATGAAGTAATGATAACATTTATAATATACTTCTTGTGTAAATTTGTAAATGATTATATAGTTTTATAAATGTCTCGTATGTGTTCAAATTATGTTGTTCAAAATAAAATTATTAAAAATAATTTTATAATACTTGCTAAGTTAAAGATACCTCCAAATAAATACTTTACAGTTACAAATTAATATTTCATCATTTGTATGTGCAAAATTTCACCTTATTTAGTCTACCATATGTGTGCCTTTTGTATATACAACATATATAATATATAAATAGTGCAATCATCTCTGTTCACCAGTGTCTCTGCGCAAGTTCAACTCAGGAGCGTCTGGAAGAAGAACGCACGTGCGAGCGTCTGATAGCGGCCGCGCGGCGCCGCGACCACGCCTCCGCCGCGCGCCTGCTCGACAAGCTGCACCACGCCGCCGCCGCCAGAGCTGGGTGAGAATGTGCATGAGTGTGCTTAGGACGGTTACCTTGTGCTACTATGTGCTGTTTTCAGGAGATCTCGGTTGACCTTAAAGAACACAGTATTGATGATACTTCAGGAAGGTCGTGGAAAAAATATGAGGTAGTTTTGCAAAAGTATTGGCGCAATGGCACAGCGTGAGTATACACGAGATTGTTGTGGGCCAATCCACATTAAGGAAATGAATATTCGAATCAACATAACTCTCGTGATGTTGATTCGAATAGTTGGTTGAAGAGCATTTAATACGTATAACACTGGATTCCCTCTCTATGCGAGATAAAGTGTAACACTGCTTTTTTGCTCATTTTCGTCTAAAATAAGATTTTAAAAGTTGTCTAATTTCAGTGTCAGTGCCGGCGCAGTGATAGACGGCGGGTTCTGGAAGCTGGACTCGTGGGAGGACGATGCGCGCCGGCGCCGCCGCCTTGTGCCCGACGCGCGCCGCCGCCATGCGCGCCACGCCGCGCACCACGCCGCCGCGCACCACTACCCGCCCGCCGACGCCATCCTGCAGGTACCCTACGAGCTACTGTGCACTACGTCTCTATATTCCCTTTGTCTACACAGCTATATGCATAATAAAAGGGAACCTAAAACACATAATATGTAGCTTTATCTTTATGTAGGTATGCTTAATAGAAACGAAAAACTTTCTGTATTGGATCTTATTATACCCTTTACTATATCGCACCACATAAACGTTATATTATATTAGCATTGAGAGACAGTCGCGGTCAAGGATGGTTATAGATTGAAGTCCCTCTTGGAGGAATGATTTATTTCATTTCTTCACCCTAGTAGCAAAAAAAACCGCGGTGGTGGAGTTCCAGCACGCAACGCATAATATCTCAAAAATATGGCAGTGCGTGTGGAACGAAGTGTTTTAACATTAGGTTTCCTCTGCCGTCCCTAGTAGCTCAGCATCATACTATTTCATTATATCTATATTCTTTTAAACGTATGTTTTGTAATGTATATTACTTATATGACGACATTCACTTGCTTTCTCGACCCACCAGGCTACAGAGGAACTGCACGCGCGTATAGCACAGGCGGCGGGCGGCGCTCAGCTCCCGGCGCCGGCGGCCGCCGACTTGTTAGATGATGCCGAATTATTACTTGATGAACGTGATAATGAGCAGGACATGACTGGTTAGTGGGCTTTTGTGTATTACTTTGTGTATAATTACATAATTTATTATTATGTCTCGAAATCGAAAGAAAATCGATAAACGGAATGTCTTGGTTTTCTCTGCCTACTCAGTTCAGCATAAAACTGAAATTGCATTTTATGTACTCTATGTCGTAGAGACCGTCGTGGCGCAGGGGTGCTGTAACGCGACGGTTGTGAGTTCGATTTCCCCTCAAGGGAATGAATTATTTATTAATATTTTCATTTCTTCACTCTGACGCCAGTGAAATGTCTCGGGAAATTCAGTGGAAAATTGAGAACAGAGTGTGAACAATATGTTCCCTTTGCCTACCCTGTATGCGGGATACAGCGGGAAACTGATAAAAAAATGTAGTCCATGTACTTACTAAAATTGTAAACATATGGGATTAGGAGATAGAGAATGTTTATCTTGTAGAACAGTAAAGACGTGTCTACAACATAAACAAGTTATGATATTTTTGTTAAATAGATCACTGATGAAGCGTATGTATGAACAAATATGAAAAAGATATCATTTAATATTAAACACAACAGAATATAAGAGATAAAATAATAACAACACACATTACAATACTCTTATTAATGTATTTTTGCTTAAAGATAAAAACGCCTGCTAAAATTTATATAGCAAAATATTCTAAATCTGTTTTTAAAATTCGATTACGATAAGGACTTCCATACAAAGTACATTGTATATTCTTCTCTATTCTTTCTCTTCAAATATTTCTCATTTACCGCCATTTCTCAGCATTCATCATAATTAAGTATTAAAAAACAATAACAAGTTATAGCCTAAGCCTGTAAGAAATCGCTTTTAGTGATAAGGCCGCCATTGCACTGTTAATCATATTTATCATGTACTGTATTTTATTCCCTTCTTATTTGTGCAATAAAGTGTTATATTATTATTATTATTATTATTATTATATATCAAATTCCTTCATTCATTTCCAGGTCCAGTCAACATAAGCACGAAGGCGAAGCTAGTAGCCCCCGGCCTCGTCGCTCCTGGTACCGTCTCGCTAACGTCCACGGAGTTATACTTCGAAGTGGATGAAGAGGATCCGGAATATAAAAAGATAGATCCTGAGGTGAGTTGTTTTATGTTACTTTTCTTATTTTTTCCTTTTGATTTCAATCAACATACTCACAAAATTTTAAGTATTGTGGGCGAATGCAATCATAGTTTGTAAATAAAATAGCCTTTTTGCGTACTATTACATTTAAGGTTTTGATGTAATTACGTATTTCTTGCATCAAATGAGCGATATGATATTTTCCCAGTGTTTCCAACATTTTACGGCAATTTTAAACAATTTTACATAAAGGTGATTATCTAACCAATGTATTTCATTCTAATGCATCCACGACCTTTACCATAACAGTCACCGCCATAGGTGAATAGGTCAACAAAAAATACTAGGAAATATTTGAAACACACATTGACTCACCTTACTTATCTCGTAATTAATTAAGTAATGATAAGCGTTATCTTTATAAAGACATCTGTTAAATTACTTATGCTAATAGTTTCATTAAGTCTCTTAAAATGTTAATATTATATCGGATAAGTGTAAATAACCTAAGATGTGGCTATCCCTTGCCTTTATTAGTGTTTTATCGAAATAATCTTAATTATAAATTGTGCAAACAAGTATTTCATTAATATTGTGGTTTTTTGGATTAAAGGTCACGTGTATTATGAAAATAATAATTCCTTTTATATTGGAAATGTTAATAAAAAGATAGGTGTTTGATATATTTATGTATTTCCCAGGTTTCGAAGTATAGAACACTCGCCTTCCATTTATAATGTATTTGCGTACCATATTTGCGTTCTTATGTGAAGAAGCTAAAGCTTTACTTTATGTTATTACTTATTAGGCTGATTGAAGGTAAATTATATGGGTATTTCTTTCCCTTTAATTTAATTTTTTATTTATTTATGGGTTATTGTACGCCACGGACTGATCGTCCGTGCCTTTTTTGTTTCTGTGCTTCATTCAGGTAGGTATGTCAACGGGAACTACAATTTATAAAACTTGACAAACTTAAAATCGCCGGCGGTATATAATCTATATATACAAGTGTCGCAGAAATCAACGATAAGCAGAAACCGGGTGATACACCAAGTCGTGACAGTTATGAGAAAAATAAAAAAAACCTTTGTCATATGTTTTTCATATTATATTGATTTAAAAAAATATGATTTAAGAAAAACTGCCGTCCTGTGATGATCTAGTAAAAACTTAAAACAAATATAATAAAATGTAAAACCACGATAAAAGTGATATCAAATAAGGTGAGACGTTAGATCTTTGTTCAGTTATTTATTAAGGACTCGTATTTATTCAAAGAGTAGTAAAATGAAAATTATGCGGTTTCCAGCGCGGTCCAAATGATGTAATACTTTCTTCACTTGTCAATTTAATTTAAACTTTATTGCCCTAAAATAAAGTTGAATTTAGTATTGTTTTATAGTGATTTAGTGGTGTTTGTAATTGAATCGAAATGAGATATCGATATCGTACGCGCGTGTTATATAGCTGGGTAACCGAATATGAGGCAGTTTGAGCATATGAACAATGCAGCCCCGCGGCGACGGCCCACGAGGCGCCAGGCTAGGGAGGTGCATGTGTCGATGTTTTCATAGCTAGCCTTATGGTTATCGATTTTGGAAAATATTGCATCTTTGCGTTAACTAATGTCTCCGACATTATACGTTGTAATTATTAATTGTAGAAAATCTTCACTTCACAAAAACAATATATGTAAAATTTTTTCTTAATCAAAATCGTAAGAAAGAAGTATAATTGCTGGTTTTTTAACTCCAATCAATAAAACTTTCTAAATGATCGTTCAAAGATTAACTAACGCAGTTTACTAAAGCAAAATATATTAGTAAAATATATTAATAGATATGTATGTTTTAGTTCTAATTGTTAAGTCTTTACAATACTATAAATTAATTAAACCGTCTAAGTTTTTATCGATATAAAGTTTTGTCGCGTCTAGTTCACAGCGGTGTGTGGCGCGAGCGGTCATACAGTGACAGCGGGACAATGGCGCCCCGTCGCGGGGGGTGCTCTGTGTCTGTAGGGCATGCATCACGCACGTTCCTAGAAACCTAACCTGACGTTACTTTACTTTACCTAACGATATAAGTCTTAATAGCTTAAAAACATCATATTTCTTAGTTTTTTGAGTTTTGCAAGTATATGATAAGGGTCTAGAGGCCGTCGTGGCGCATACGTCTAACTGTAAACGCGACGATTGTGGATTCGATTGCCACTCAGTTTTTAATATTTTCATTTCCCCGTTCTGGTAACGCAAGAGGTAATATCAACGCATGATAGCTACTAGGTTCCCGCTGCCTATACTGTGATATGTGGGATACAGCGTAAAGCAAAACAAAAAATTGTTCTAAAATTATCTTCTTTTAAAGATATTGTTACTACTCTTATCTCTACAAAAAATAAACATATCTGTAGGTATTTAATTTAAGTATACATATATTTAGGATAGAGGATTTTATTTGAAGTAGTTATCGTACCCACATTTGAGCAACAACTGCGTCAATATAATACTAATAATATGTTGATTTATTTGCATTCGTGTAGCATGCGCTGTTTCTGTATGCAAATATTGAATTGACGAAGCGCAGGTGTTATGTATGAAAAGAAAATTCCACAAGTATTGTGTATAATTGTTGTGATTTTAAAATAAAGTATACTGTCGAGTTAACAAAAACAGAAGTAGGATTTATTTCTTTAATTTTTTTTTCTGTTTGCCATGAGCATTACTTATATAGTAACTCAGCGTTTTTTTTTACAATTAATCATCTTAGTAAAACGCAAATATCTTTATTATATAATCGTATAAAACTATCTTATTTCATACTAACATTTATTGTTTAATATTTTAAGTATTAATGAGCATGACCATAGGTAATATAAGCTATAGATATCTGAGTTTACGTCTGTTAGTGGTCTGCGAATAGTGGAGTGCCATTATTTTAGTAACATAACGACGTATTAGCTTAAGGCAATATTTGCTTTGCCGTCTCAAATGTAATGGATTCATCGTTCCGCTATGTGAATTATGGAGAGAATTCAACTTACGAGATGAAGAGGTTTTGATATAGCTAATATATTTATGTCATGTAAAAAGTGAACATGACATTATATTATTTTCTCATATAATTATATTATGTATTTTATTTTCAAACTGTGCATATATCTTAACATTGAAAGAAACCCAGGAGTCAATAAGAAAATTCATGTTTATATAAGAAGTAAAAAGGCTGCTGGTGCTCATCTCTTAGACCACAACGTTATGATATGAACCGTTTCCGAGATATTATTTACTGCGACTAATTCAAACGACTTCAGAGATTGTAAATTGAATTCGTAATGGGGCATTTTATTTGTTTATGCTAATACCTGGTTTTAATTAAGCGTGTCGTTTATGGGTGGCGAGAGCGGGACAAAAAATACGGAATTCAGGCTATGCGATATAAAAACTAAGTGATTTATTTCACCGTGCGTCATTATTGGAACACAGATAAATTAATAATAGTTTCTTGTTAGTTTTATGACCATTTCGATTTGTGATGTTTTTTTTTAATTTTTAATCTACATTTTAAAGTCGTTCGTTTACATTAATGTTCGTTGTTTGAATTGTTTGATAACAAATCAACTATATTGATTTCTGTGTCGGATTTAATAGCGTGTATATTTGTAGTAATAACCTATTTTTGTTTTATTTATTTGTTATGAGTTAATGTTCTAATTATTTGACAAGGTAGGTATCAGTTTAATGCTTGATATTGATAAAAAATCACTAACAACCAACTTAACCAAATTATAAAAGTAAAAATTTCAAATCTTTTTCACAATTTCCAACTTTAGTGTTACGAAGTAAAAAATCTATGAAAAATTCTTTATCTTTTCAAAATATAAAATTTAAAACTCATTAACTGCTAATATATTCTACTAAAAATTAAATTATAAAACAATTAAATTTTATTAATTTTTTGTATGTATTTGATCATCTTTTTTGTTCATCCAAGGCGTACCTTTAATAGATCGGTGTATCCTTCCATTTCCCACGTCATCGATGACGCCGCCCATCATAAATAAACACATTACGTCACTCTGACAGCTCCCGGAATACTTGACACGTGTCATCATAATGAAAGATTTATCGAAACACAAAAACAAACAAATTTAAACTGTAACATTTAAATATTAAGATGTTTTTTCTTTCATACATTCACATTGTGAAGGAAGTTTCGTTGTGTTTTTATATTCACCGTGCACGGCATACGGTGCCTACCTGTCGTTTCTGCATTATATTTAATGTTTGATTTTAAAACACGATAAAGGCTGTGTCTCTAACCGACTGTGGAACGTGGATATGACATTTAATGCGAAGCTATTTTATTAATTCTCTTAAATATCGTATTAAACTTTAATTTTATCTAGTATTTTAATTATCGTATGAAAAAGTTGATTTTTTATTTGACCATTTACAATTTACATGGAAATGTAATTATTGTATAAGTACGTATAACGTAATTTCTTGATTTTATTATTTAACATAAATACCTTGGTTATCGTAAAGATAATTTATCTTTCATATTACCTTTCTTTGCCATTGCATTGGTTCCATATATGTAAAATTGAGGTAATAACACAAAGCGCGCCGTTAAGTTTCGCCCTGCACATGCTCTGTATCACACATGCTCGAAATTTGTTCTATCTTAATACTGGACTCGAACCTTGCTATATGCGTGATAGGACTTGAAAAAAAAAACAAATATATATAGAATAGTCCACTATAATACTAGCATATCTCGTTAACGGATCCGTCTGTCCATCAGTGGCTATTCCTATTCACGGGCAGTGTGGCTTGCACGCAGGTATTTAGGCGCCAGATGTACGATAAGAAGCCTCCCGTGGAGCTGTTATCTCTCAGTTTATCTACACGTACATATCTATCGATAACGCTTGTTCCCATCACTATACTCCTGTTGGGATAACTTGATTGCTAGTATTTTAGATATTCCATTGTTTATTGTTATCGATTCGGTAGTTTAATTGTGATTCTATTTGATGCTTGTGATAAGGGTTTTAGATGATGAGGTAAATATAATTTGAACGGAAACACGGAAGTTTTGCTTTTTCTAACTAAATACGAGGAGGAATAAAAAATTGACCTAACTTTTCATTTTCTCCGCTCCTCCACATACGATCGGACAGTGGAGAACGGAGTGTCATAACTCTGTAGTCTTTACTTTCTAACCTAACCTAACCCGCCATGCGCCAAAAAGCGCGAAGCTGATTTAATATACACAATTTTTTCATTAGATGATAAAAATAAATTTCGATTACCATTAATATTGTATTAAAATTGTAAACCAACAAATCATAATTTACATAAGTCGTATTTCAAAAAGCTTCGTTTTTAACCAACAATTTAGTCGATGTTTAAAATAAACACGGAATAAATCATCGAAATACGGTTCAAATGAGTCGCCGGGTGCGCTTATTATTCAAGCCTAATTACCAGCGCTACATACCGCGGTGGGAGATCTCCTGCAAGCATGTCAGGAATCCATACCCACAGAGCCCCGGGGCGCCGGTAACGCAAGACCGTTTACATTGTTTGTGCCCATTGTACCTCTAATTTGATTTTGTTTTTGTCAATATTTTATTATATCTACATAGAATAGTCACCTACGAGTCATAAATAATAATATATTTCTATACTAATAGTGTAAAAATAACAGAGATTAACAAGAGAAACCGCGGCGTTGAGCATCGCCGCTAATTCAAAAAAATGTTTCGGAAAGTGATCAGTGCGCGGCGGACGGAGTGTCTTAACACTATGTTCCGTCTGTCTACCCTGCGTACTGTATAGACCGTGAAGCTAAAATATTTGTTTTATATTTATTGGACATCATTTTAAATATATAAATATTTATATTAAATTTAAAGAGCAATGTAAACTAATACGTTCCGCCCACTTTGAACCGCTAACGGGCGGGCGGAACCGCAGAATGTTAGCTTAATTTTGTACAACAAAAAACATCCAAAGAAATGCTGAATTGTCGTCCACGTGTATCTGATTACCGAGGAAGTGGGTATTGCTCCCCCGACGGTAATATGTCGTTAGTTTTTATTTTTAACTAATTAGATAATCAAAATTTTCTTTTCTAAACTTGTATTTGAGTTTTGTGTGAATATATAAAACCAATTTTATTATTTTAATATTGATTATAATTAAATAAACTAATATGGTAAAAAGGAATCAAGTGTCTGTAGTTCAAATTAAATAAAAAACTAACTTTATTTATTTATTTTTAAAATAAAAAATTAAGTAGATACTATTAAGAATTTTATTGTCTTAAACCTTTGATAAAATTTTATAAAGGTAGTTTCTGTGCGAAATCACTTTTAGAATATCATCAATAGATAAGTCCGACAATAAAAAAAGACCGATAATAAAATATATTTATTGGAAAAAATGAAAACTGTCGTGTTTTTCAATCATAAAAGTTTTAATAGCTTTTGTTTCGTCTTCACAAGCTAGCTCGCGTGCAAATTGTACCGTTTGACACGCTACCCCAGTTACGAAGTGCTATCAAAACGATTTATAGACTTACTTACATATTAAAACTTCGTATGATTTATTTATTTTATCCCGCACACAGCAGAGTCGATACAGGGAACCTAATGTTAGGACACTCCGTTCCTTACTTTCTGCTGAATTCCAGAAGCATTGCGTGTTGAGTGGCGGAACTCAAAGCCGCGCTTTGCCTCGAGGCCAGCGCGAAGAAATTAACATATAAATTTAAATAAATATTTCATTTCCTCGAGTAGAGACCGAACCCACAACCAGTCGCGTTTACGGTCACACACTTATGTCCCTGCGCTGCGCCTCGACTGACCTTACTTAAAATTTATGTACACGAATTAAAATACTGTATACTGTACTAATACTATACAATTTTATTACTCGAGTTGTAATGAAATATTTGCTTTAATTGCCACTTTAACAACAATTAGAATTACAATTATAGCGAATACGTGAGATATTCAATTTAAATTGTTAATTATTACTATATTTATAAACAATAGGCGTCGGTGTCCAATCACGTACCATTATAAAAAAATCACAATGGACAATAAAAAACAGGCGTGCAATATCAAAATAAAGTCATCTTCGTACGTGACGCGAAGGCGAAAGGAATCGGAATTAATGAATGGTTCCTGGAAATAATATCGGTAATATGGGAATGTTTTGAATTGGTTTGCATACCTCCATACCTGCGCGTTGTCAGTACTTCTAAGAATATAGCTGTATGTTGTTTGGAGAGATTTAAAATGTACTACATGATTGTATGTATTATACGTAGGTACAAATGTGCTAGAAAATATTTAAATAGCTTTTATAATATTTAAATTACAAGCTCTTTGTTATTTACTTATTCGCTGTAAAGATAGGCCTTAAGCAGCAATAGGCCTTAGATAACATAGACAATAAACTCTGAGAGTATTTTTCTGAAGTTTTTGGCAATTTAGAAACGTTAAAATTTTTCTCATTGCGATTAGCTTAGATTACCTTCTCAAAAGCATTGCAGCACCGATGTGAATATTTTTTTGTTGAAATGATACGAAAATAGTAAACTTGTATCATATTATTCCCATAGAAAATGGTCCAGATTACCTGCCAGCATCCGTTATAAGAGAACAATCAAAATATCTAAAATTACCTGACGATCATAGTGCAAGTACGATTTGAAGGCCAATTTGCAAAACGCGTGCCCGCCTTAGGGAGCTCGCGGGTGGGCTGTCGACTCGCTAAAGACTTCCTGTCGGTGCCTGACAGGCCGGTGTGATTGAATCTACTATTTAAATTAAAATATTAAAAGTACTTTATATATTGTACATGACTGATGACTTTGTTGGTAACTTCGATCGAAGTTTATAACATGTTTAAATAATATTGTATTATGGATAAAAAAGTTAGTATCTCCATATCTTCATCGCGTCTTGTGAATTTTCAAAACAAAATAATGGCAAAATAGTTGTTATAAAAATAATCAAGATTTATTGCTTGATATACCTAAAGCTCTAATTGTTAATTGGGAACTCTATATTTTATGGAATTGCTTATCTTAGATAACCCGTTAAATAAAGCATACTAACCAGTTCAGCTATAGTCGTTTCAACACATCGCGCTTGTGAAGTTCTTGAAGATTTTAATTATTATAAGAACCTCTGATGTATAAAGAAATATTCAATTTCGATATTAAAGAATGGGGAATTAATTAACCTGTAAAAAAACTAAGAAATGCTTACCTGTTTTTTCATAAATATAAACCTCCTAGGAAAATTCGAACTCAGTTAACAAATTTTACCTCTGCTACAAAGCTATCTATGAGTAATCATTCAGAGGAGACTTACTCACTTTCTGCCCAATTTTCTATACATTGCGTGTTGAAGTGGATAATTATCCCCCTAATTGGCGTTGAAACCACAACAAAGGTACAGTAAGACGCTGTTCTACTGCACCACGATACCCTCATACATTGCACATTATTATACAATATAGATATTTTGAATATTAATTAAAAATATTGCAGTAGCGGCTTCTGTATTGCTTTTAGTTACAAAATCAATCACTGCCTTAATTATTCGTAGCCATCTTTAACGTTCAAAGCGGGCGCGCAGCTAGAAAACATTTGTCTATACGATACGAGTACTTCGAAAGGTTATCCTGCATTCTTCGAAACTCATTACTCAATATTAGAAACGACTACCGTTACTGACTTGGAAAGGTATAGATGTGCGCTATTAAATAAATCCAACTTAACGAACGACTCTTCCTAGTTTATGGGACCCTAATAATCTTATTGTACGCACAATATGCAGAAATCTATGATTAATGCGCGATGCATTCTCGATTTGCAACAGCGCGCAAAGTTGTTTATACTTATTAGTTAAATATATTTGTCATATAATTTGTATTGCAAGCTCTGCTAGAGCTTGCAATACAAAGCTCGGGTAAAGAAATTACCTCATTACCGGTAGGAAAGAGATTACTGTACACTATTAAAGAATACACGTAAAAAAGAGATCAAACACAATAATCTTTGCGTACGAAAGATATGTCACTTCTATTCATATGGCTGCGTAACTACGACAAGTAATTTATATGTAAAACGCTGTGCGAGCTCCGGCGGGCGCACGTCACTCATAATACAAATGTACAAGATTGATATCCATCAGAAATCGGTAGTGCATCATCTCACATACCGATATTAGTTTTAATGTGCTTAATATATCTACATACATTTTTATTCTTTGGTCAGCGGCAGAGGGAATCTAATATTAAGACTGCTCTCTAATTTTTAGTTCATTTTCATTTTTTCGATATATTTAGCCTGAATCATATACGATTACAATGTAATATTTGTACCTGACTGTACTCGGTAATTGTGTTACGCTTAAAAGTCTTATGTAACTGCAAAAATGTATTTATACTATTATTACTTCATCGGTCTTGAAGAAGTGCAAACTACATAATGTATGAAGGCTATATTTTATTGCTAAATGACTACTTTTTTTATTCCTTCGCTTTAAATATTGCTTAAAATTTTCACCATCTACCCTGCCAGGTGCAAAAACGTAAAAACACATGCGTACATTTTATATTACCATTCTGCTAAATTGTGGCAGGGCAGGAGGACATTACTTCTGCAACCTTGTGGAAATAATTTAAATGATACATAATTAATTAACCAATTATCACCTTTATAGACAAAACCACTTATATTGTACATTATTTCGTTTCACCGGCAGGTGTCCTCAACCTGTCACTCCCTTTGAAATGTCACCAAGTTAATTGCAAACATATGTCGATACATACATTTATATATATAAAACTCTGTCATTACTGAGATTACTCGAAAATACGCAGCATAGAAAGATTAAATTTGTCATATAGGAAGTATAGAGGAGCACTAATTTATAGCTTTACGTTGTATCCCGCACACAGCAGGGTAGGCAGAGGGAACATAGTAATAAGACACTCCGTTCCCCTCTATACTGAATTATAGATTTTCCAAAATTCTTACGGAATCGGGAAAAAGCGGAATACTTCCTTTTACGTCTTTACGTAAAATAAAAGAAAAAAGATAAAAATAAAAGAAATTAAAGGAAGTTACGGGCGGCAGCTAGTATTCATACAAAGCTATACTATAATGTTGGTTTTCGACCTTATTTGATTGTGAGGGTCGTGTTACCTAATGAATTGATATGAAGAAGTTTTAAGTATTTTATAACTCATTAATATCTGAGAGGAACTTTTTTTATTACTTTTTATATTAACGATTTGATAACGTAGATTTTTTAAGCGTTTTAATTGCGAATTATATATTGTTTTGCTTATAAAATTTATATATTCTACAACACCGCTTATTGCGCTCATAAAAATACAAAAAAGTAATTTGTGGCACATATTTTATGTTTTTTAATGTATTTTAGCATTTTAATTATAAAAGTAAATCGTCATCTTACCTTTAAAAGCATACCTTAAGCAAAAAATACATAACCTTAGACACACTATTCTGAAAAGAATAATACACTTTACCAACTATTATCTAATAGAATCCGCATTCAAACCTGATGACCATGAACTATATAAAACATTATAAATCAACCGAATTGAAGCTAATTTCCATATAAAGAACTGTAACGTATTTCGCTAAGTGACACAAACAAAAAAAGTAACCCTAAAACGCCCACACTTGAAATACAATGTCTCATTAGGCGACACGAATTAACATAAACTAGGGCCGTAAATAAATGGGCGAATAAAATAGCGGCGACAACAGCTGGTGCTCGGTCCTGATCGGCTGATAAGAGAACAAGGGCTCCGATGTCGCTAAACCATCAATAAGTTTTATGATGTCATTTATATTTCGATTGATCCAATTTGCTTGGATTTTTCACTTTAAAAATAATATTTTAGTGTTTTTATTTAATTTATATGGTCGGCTTTAACTTTAATTTTTTATCTTGGGATATGGGATCGAAATGACTACGAAAGGTGAAGAAACAAAAATGCTTTATTTATAATTCGTTGGAACGCTCAAATTGTTTTAATGCATGTGCTAGAAGCTGCTGGGAGTCATTTTACCGATCTATTTAGAAAATGGCATCGTTGAGTTTTGTCTATCATTTTAATGATTTTTAATGGGGGAAAGGAGATGTAGGAAAAAATATCTCTTATTCGCTTTTTTCTATGTACCCGTCGTTGCGTGATGCCTGATGATAAAAAAACAACAATGCGTGCACTTGTAAAACAAGCCCGGAGCAGCGTTACAGTGTTTACCTCGAGTTGGCCCTCTGTGATATTAATTTAAATGTACTTTTAAAAACTTTCTATGGAATGTCAGAATCGCCGCGGGGAATTCGGAACGAGGCACGTTTTTTATTTGAACAAGTCCAAGAAAAAACATCCGATGGCCGGTATGATGGATGCGGGAGGCGAGGGGGCGGTCCGGCCATTAAAAAACAATAAGCCAAAGGCGGCGTGTCGGACACAATTTGTGTGTTTGTCTCGTCTTTATACTTGTTTGGCCAACGTATCAATCTTGAACTACAAATTTTACGCATATGATGGTACCTTGGATAGATTATTCTTACTTCTGACGAATGTTAGGATAATGGGCTTATAATTTAATAATACAATACTTTGCTACTCTATAACTCTTTATGGTCTTTTGATTCTCGAAATATTATTATGCATAATTATGACAATTTCGTTTAAGAATTTCAACGCAACAAAATATTGACACGTGTTTCAAGCTATAAGCTCATCAAGGCCCAAGAAATTTATTATTTTTATAATCTAAACTATGATTATATTATTTTAGAAGTTGGTTATAATAACTTAAATATTTTCCTTTTCAGGTAAGTAAATAATGTACATGATATTTCAAGAAAGTCTTCTTTAGCTCTTCACCCGGTAAGTATCTATATATAAATACTTGTTGATATTCATATATTTCGCAATCAATTCTAAATATAGCGATAAACGTTAAGCACAAAGGCGATGTCTCGCCTCGTAAAGGACATTATCGTGTCAGGGCGACTGTTTAGTATTTTTAAGAGATTTTACTGCAAGCCATTTAAATAAAAAATTGTCGATTAAGTACATTTTACAATAAAATAATTTATAATTTATTTAAAAAATATATTTAACTTGGCATGAAACTTACTTGGCAGGTGTAGTACTTTGATTTCTTTTTTTAACTTTATTAAAAATAGAAGGTCCAAAATGGAGTAGTAGTAAACTCTGGTTAGTATATATTTTATTATTAATGAAAATAAATAATAAAATAGGTACGTAATTATTTTCATTAACAGAGTCGATTAAAATGTAATTTAGCTGTTAACAGTAGGCCCGTTTACTCTTCCATTTTAAATAAGATATGTGAATATACAAATATTTTTGATTTCATATTTTGATTTGATTTATAACATTGCCAAAGAAATCAAATAATACAAATATTAAATTCTAGTGCTTAGATTTAATTTAGAGCGTTATATTAAATCTAAATTAATTATTAAATTCTAACATTATGTTTAAGAAACTTTGTTTTAGACTAAAAAAAGTACTTGCTACTACAGTATAAATACACAATATTAACTGTTCCACGTTATTCGTTTAACAAACTCGCTAATTGTAGGCTGTCTCCTCGGATCAGGCAGGCTGCGGTCATTGATCATGATTGTAATAACCGTGATCGTGGCTGTACTCCGCTAGAGGTTTTGTTTATGTTCGTGACTCTCTTTTGGAAAGCTTTGATTGAAATTTTAAAATATATGAAAATTAGGTAAATATAATATAATACTTATATGAAAAGAGATACTAAGAGATAAAAAAGAAGGAAAACATTTCAAAAGAAACACAAATAGAGAAGATCGATAATCACATAATAATCATAAAAATTTAAAAAAAAAAATCTTATTAATCATTAAAAACGAACTACAATTAAGATCTATATATCATAATTTTCGACGCTTATAACAGTGTCTCAAACAAAACTTGGGTGAACCAGTGAATGACGAGATATTCTATAGATCTCTTGTGCCCGCGGCAATGTGGGCCTCTTTAACTGAGCAGTCACCGCTACCGCCTTCCACTTGTGTGGTCCTCCGATCAATTCTGTATGGCCGCTACTATGGGAACTTTTTATTAGTGTTGTTAATAATAACCTCATGCAGATTTTTTGTGAAACAAAATTGTTACTGCAAATATGATACCACGGTAGCTCTGTTGGGATAAGATTGAACAAGATGGTTTCATTTACCCACACTTACCCACATATTTAGAAGTTTAGTTCGATTAAGGTACGGCGTTAGCTTTTCCATTCAGTGTCTGTTATCTATAGATTGAAAAGAAAAACTACAAAGATTATACTGACTTATTAGTAATTTCTGTTTACCCACTCCATCATAAGCTAAAAAATTAAGAATGCTGTTAACTTAGTTGTTTTTAAGTTATATCTCTTTTATTATATCACTTGAAAGAGAAGAACAAGGGAAAGAAAAAGAAGAAAGAGAGAGAGAATTTGGCTTATTTTACACACTGAAAGGGGCTTAATGAGAATAAGGTTATCATTTAGTGCCAAATTTTAACAGTGAGTTTTAATCATGTTTATTATTACCAATTTGTGACTATGAGTGGTCATTACGAGGAATGCACGTTTATGTAAAAAAATCAATTTTCACTTATAATTTTTTCCGCGAATCTGATGTTATAACTCACAGCTCGTCTTTACCAATAAACAATAAACGATTTTCTCAGACTTTCTCGACGATTTGGTTACCGAACGATAACTTTTGTGTTAACTACCCTTAAGAACTAATATAGCTTGCTGCGAGGTCTAAAGTAATTTTGCAAACGTGTACGGTGGTGCTTTCTACCCCGAGATTATGTTTGCGGGAAGGAGGTTCCCACGTACTGCTTAATAAAGATGCTTTTACAACGATTTCACAGCACAAGAGCTCTGGTCCGGCGTGTAACTAGTTAACGAAGTGCGTATTACCAGTACGTCGAAGTCTTTTTAGTTCCAGTCTAATTGTAGGGTTTCGACGCCTCGGTTAAACGTCTTGGTCGTTTATAGGGTTGTAATATTTTTATATAAATATTACAGTAATATTTTATATAATTTTATTATTATATTTTGGTGTATTTTATAGAAATAAATTTGAACGTAAAAAAGTTGGTAATAATTTAATAGTATTACTCGAGTAGATCCCATATTTCCTTAAAAATATCCTTCTATATAATTAAAAAGTAAAGGGGCATATTAATTACTATGAAAGCATAGAGTACCCCTATTAATTGTATACAACCTCTTATAACTATTAAGGCTGATCCCTAACAAGAGTTGTGGCACATTAGGGCGTGGATAATCTGTCGTCGTTGTGTGTGGCGGCCCTAATTCATCGAGCTGGGCTGACGGGTTGAATTGAAAAATAAATACTCTGAATGATGTGTGTGTGGTGGGTTATTCACTTTGCTGCCCCAATTATGTTTATAATCTATAAAAGACTTGATTAAATAAGGTTTTCAACTTTTTAGTGGTAATATATTTGAAATTGAACGAAAGTTAGCAATACAGAGATTATGAAAAATAGAGTGATCGCTCGGCTTTATATTCGAAATACGCGACACATTAATGGAAAGAAAAATTATAATAAATTCATAAATTAGTAGTAACTTACATATACTAAGTCAGTAAAAAAATTCTTATATGTATTTTTGTTACATTTCTTCTACACTCTTTGCCTCCTGCTTGCATAATATGTCAGCACAATGTGTGGCGGCTGTAAGTCATATATGGGCGTTACAGCTAAGTTGTTGATGGGTTAAATTGAAAAATAAACGATCATAGAAAATGTTTTTGCGGTGGGTTGTACCTACTATCTGTCCTGATTATTTTATGAAATATCGCAAAATGTTAAATGATTTACCACATAGCAGGATTAGCAGAGGAAACCAACCTAGTGTAAAAAACTACGGTTCCCGGTACCTTCCCAATTTTTGACACTCAATAAAGATATTTACCTTTGCTAGGAAATGAAAATAATTTAAATTTTATTATTTCCCTGTATGAAGATCGACCCTACGGCTGTCGAGTTTACAGTAATACGTGTAGGTACTTGATTTTTAATTTTATTTATTTATTGTAACCAGTAGTTAATATTTGCCTATAACTGTCGATATTTTTTCCTTTCTTAAAAAAAATGTTATTAGCCGTCTCTAACTTTTTGCAAGCGTATAAGGTAAAATATAGACCGTATCTTATATGACCTTTAGTCAAGAGGTCGAACGGACCGGCTGCGGCGCTGACGGGTTAAATTGAAAAATAAACACTCTGAGTGATGGGCACGCGGCTGGTTGTTGACTCTGCCGCCATTTTGCAAACTTTGCACAGTACATTAACTTGTAGCCTACCTGCTTTATTTAAGTTTTATTCAAGATTTTATTATAAAGAGTATTTTACATAGTAAGTAAAGAGATATTAATATTAGTCACTTCCTTTCTCCGCTTGCCAATCAAAGAAGTTATTAATGTTTGGCAACAGATTCCAACTACACTATAGTGTATACAAAACTAGAACGAAAAATCATTTTTTTTTAAATATATAGGTACATAGGCAATTGTAGGCAAATCATAATTCAATTTTATTTATTGTGATGTCCACTATGAAGGATGAAACCGTCATGGCGCACCTTGACGATTGTGAGCTCAATTTCTACTAGAGGAAATGACGTATTTTCATTTCTTCGTTCTGGTAGTTCAAGAAAGAGCGCGGCATTGAAATTTGAATTGAATGTCTCAACAATGAGAGAACAAATGAGCAAAAAGTGGACAACGATTGTCTCAACACTAAGTCCCCTTTGCCTACTCTGCTTTCTGCAGGATATAACGTAGCGAAGCTATAAAAGTATTTTATATATCTAAGCTAGGTACGTAAAGATTTCATTTATATACACAATTCGACGCTGGAAAGACGCTTAAAAGAAGGCTCTTTAGAGATATGACAAAATCGCTTTCCGTGGTCGATATGTATATATATCTATCTATATTATATGTAAGTATCTTAGGATTATTAACATTAGCAAGCCTTAGACATAAACAGAAATACAGGACTCTATGAAATATTTTAAGTAACCGTATTCTCATTGACAGTGGTGATCGATACTTTTAAAAGCTGCCTGGGAATACTATACATTCATCTGAACTAATTTCTTGGCAACGCATCAAAGGGTCCGCTTGATGAGTGTAGTTGCTCGAAGTAACGTTTACACGACTCATCACAATGTTCTATTGTCGTTCTTATTTAGATATCACTTATCAACAGTCGATTGTTTATTTTATTTTTCAGTAGCCAGAGAAGACGGATTGGCAGCGGCTCTTTGCATGTCTCTTTCACCACATCGACTGCCATTAATCAAGTGACTTTTAAAAACTATTCCCAAAAAAAATAGTAATTTGTCTTTTTTGATCGTGCTATAAAGATTAAGGAACACTAAATTCTCATCACCGTTTGAATCTCGTGTACGCACAACTGCGGGCCACACGCATTAATTATTGGTTGGCGGCGATAGGCGCGGTGTGCAAACAAAGCCCGCGTAATCGTAAATCAGCGCAAATATGATGCGCCCGCGGCAGACCGATACCGGACCGACGCCGACGCGACGTGTAGTGTAGCGCGAGCGGCTTGAAGTACACCGCTCGTTCGGATAGCGAATGTTTTGATAGTTTATTTTTTTTATTTTATTTTTAGCACCTATTTTATTTTTGTGTTACGTTCTTATTATTTTTCTTAATGGGATTGATAGAGCCTTTTTTATATTAATTGTTTTTACTTATCTATGCACTATGTAACGTTTTCAAATCACATCTCAGGTGTAATATCTTTCTCTATATTTTACATGCTGTTATATTTTTCCAGTTTTTTTATTACAAAATTACGAACTGTATGGTGTGATTTAAGAATATATTTTTTCATTCTAGACTTTTTCCATATATAAATACTTAAATAGTGCAGGGTTATAACCCTGCACTATTTCATTGTGTCACAATGACGTAGATTATCAATTAAGATATTCTAATACATTAATAAAGTAATATAGTACGTATTTGCTTAAGATATTAAGGAAACGCATTCGTTGATATTAAGTGAAACACATTTCTTACGAGTCCCGATAAAGAGCCCACGACTGTATAAATTTCACAATTCTTAATGCAGCGAGCCGCGGGAGATAAGTAAATAGAATGTAATTGAATATTTCCTTCACATTTATCAATGTTCCCGCGAAGATAATAATGCTTTTAAGCGCAAATTCCTTACGACAAAACGATGTAAGCTTTTTTTCAACTTAAGTTTCTATACTAAAGGCACGTACCTACCTATTATCTGTTGTTATTATTTTATAAATCATTCAAATTAAGTCCTACTTTGATACATATTAACAAACTGCCTGTAAATATAGAGATACACTTTGAGTTGTAATTTTTGTTTGATTTTGTTATAACGACGCCCTTGTGGTGCCGCTCCCATATAAATAAAGACAATGAATGAAACACTCCGTTCTCCTCTTTTCGCCTTAATTCTAGACATTGCACTCATCGGATAGTTTTTTTAGCTTAAAACTTTATCCATAGTGGAGTAGGCAGAGAGGATGCGGGCCCAACGTTACGTGCACATTTGCATAAAGTGACAAGTTTCGTCGATATTTATGTATTCGATATTGTTTATTTCTATTAGCGGTCGGCACTTTTAAAGCCCCGAAACACGATGAACATCCGCTAAAGTGGTCGTATCGCGTGATATGCGAGTCTTACACGCTTGTTTTATATTATTGTTCTTATTCATGCATATTGTTTGTTTGTTTGTAGGGAGGGAGAATATAGTGATCTAACTCGATTGTCTTTTATGTTTTTTCTCTACGTTTCGTACGTCAATTTGGTTAATTTTGATTCTGCCTACCCTCCTATATACACTACTAGCGGCCTCCCCGCGGCTTCGCCTGCGTGAATTACGATATTATTAATTTCTGTCTCCATGAGTACCTACGTCTTATAATTGACGTCCATGTAAAATTTGAGACTCCTAGCATTTTTAGTAACGAAGTTTCATACAAACTTTCAACCCCAAAAAGAACCCCTTAGAAGTCGAATATTGCAAATTCCCGTCTTAGCGAGCCCCTACGTCCTATAAATAACTCCTATGCTAAATTTCAGATTCCTAGCACATGTAGTTTTTGAGATTTCGTGATGCTCTTAAAAAGTGCTCTGTGAAAAGTAATTCATGTAATCCTGACACAACCGTTAATGCATCGACTTTGTATACGCAGCGTACAAATGCCGGCCGATAAGACGGCTAATGAGCCTTCGATATGTCAACCGCAATCTACATCCTACGCAAAGAAAGTAAATTTGACCAAACAATTGGATATGTCAATTTTATGGATTTTTTATTTATTTGAAATGTTTCTTAACACTATGCTCCCTGGGTCTAAGGTAGGTTATGCAGGAAAAAGTATGCTACAAAAAAACAAATTTATAACGTATAAATTCCTCTGTAGGCATATTGAAACTAAATCATATTTTACGATTAATCTTGACAAAATTGACGCGAAGCACTTAAACAATGGTTAACTGCAATTCCAAAGTAGAGTAACTGCCTGACGGCTGTGTAAATATAATATGTATAATAAATTGAAAATAATTTCCACAAGCTATATTCTAACTTGATCATTAGGTTTTATGATGATACCAGCATGTTTTATTAGTTAGCTGACAGTACTGACATACAGTTGTGTCAGTTAAATTTATCGTTTATATGGAATATAAATTTATAATATTTACTACTAATATTTAAGCCCCAGGAGTTTGTTTGCTGAAACCCGCTAATATTAGGAACTACTGGTTGCAATTAGTCAGTATAGGCCAGCGTTGCCAGATGTCTCAATTTTGGTGGGACGTTCCACATCCGTTTTGCCCAAAATTTAAATATACGGGGAAGACATGATAAATAATTCCATTTTTCGTAAATTATTCTACGCACTTTAAAATTATTTTTTAATTACTTTAGGTTTATAATAAGTTACTTATAATTTCAGAGATAAAAGTCCAGTTTTTCTCCATGACAAATGCTGGTATAGGCTATATTATAACACTGTAATCATTTCACTGTAATCCACAATACCTGCGTACGAAGACAAAGGTACCTCGGCCACATAGATTGTGTTATGTGTCATAACTCTGAGCTAGTTTTATTAAACAACTCGAGCAAGGCCGCAGGTAAGAAACTAATATATAATATGATTTACAAAATAACTAGACACTTAATAAAGTTGATAGTGCCTTATGTAGAAGTTAATAAATAGAGGCATCATTTTAATTGTTATTCACTGAAGTGTTAGCTTCGTATAAATTAAGTTTTTTTAACTTATTGTTCAACCTTTTTATATAATTTTCCTTTACACGTTAGATAAGTGAGGTAATTAAAACATATTCATGTATAGTATTATTCATTTTATTTATGGCGAAACAAAGTCGTGAACAATGGCGACTTAATTAAAATGTTAAATGTATGTATCTTTTATTTTATTATGAAGAAGTGAATTGGAATAAGTATTACATTAAAAATATAAGAAACAAGGTAAATTGTGATATTACCGTAATTTATTAGCGCATTTAACTTACAGTTTGGAATATAACTGTGCACGTTTCCTTAGAGTTAAGTAATTATTTGTAATTAGTTCGTTTCTTTAGTTTTTAAATTAAAAAATATATTTAAAAAATTACATCAATTAACCTGTCAGTTGTATAGTAGTAGGTACCATATATTACCTAGGGGGTACTACAATATACTTACATAGATATATACCTACCCCCGTGGATTTTGAAAAAAACTAAGATTGTTTCAAAAGTTGCTGTTCCTTTTTACATTTAAATCAGAAAGGATGGTCCTTACTGAATTAAATGAGGATATTATTTTAACAAAATAGATAATGGTACGTACACATAATAACTTCCCTTTTTTAGTTAGTTAAGAAAATAAGAAACAAGTTAAATTGTGATGTTAATGATATTACCAGTTTTTTTTTATCTTAACACTGGTATTCCACATACCTATACCTAGTAGGCAGAGCGAACCTAGCGTTAAGGCAATCCAAAATTGGGAAATGAGTGCCTGAACTCAACGCCGCACTTCGTCTTGGTCCTAAAGCGAGTAAATGAAAATAATTCATTCCCTCGTGTAGAATTCGAATCCACAACTGTCACGTTTACACGAACACACTGTGCCGATGCGCCATGACGGCGTCAATTTATTAGCGCATTTAACTTAAACTTGAAAATGTAAGTATACACGTTTCGCTTTATTCACAATTAAATAATAAAATGATAATGCTCGCTTAAACACCTTGCAAATTTGCAAACAATGGCCCCTTTTATACAAGACTTAAGTAGAGAAAGGTACATATATTCAATATTAATACGAAAGTAATAAAATTAATGAAATCCAAACACATAAATATCGTCGTTATCGTCCGTTAGTCATGTTTGTTTATTCATTGCGTTCGTTATAATAGATTTAAAGTTGTGTGTTTTTTAATATGCGTTTTAAGTTTCCGCTTTGAATATGCACGGCAGGTTTTATGGGTCAATGTATAATGCAGTCGTTGAAATACACCTTTTGTGTAGTACACCTAGTTGTTGGTATGTTAAAGACTTATGAAGCCAGAGTGAGTAAGCAAGAAAGGCAAACTATACTTTCAGGAACACAATTTCGATAATACTAGAGAACGATAATCACGTAAAAACCATGAAGAAAGTTAAACAAATGAACTATTTTTTTTTCTTGCAAGAACATTTTTGTTATCGTTTGGGAAAACATAAAAAAGTTAAAATGAGATGCCGATATAAAAGGGGAATGATTGACCACTTCCTCGTATTTAGACCGTTGGTTGTGTTATGATTATTATTTTATTCTGATCTTCCTTATTGATCGTAATAAAATCATTTATATTTCGTTTTAATTTGAACGTTTTTGTTTTGTAAAGTCCTACCTAACAGATCTGACTCTTGACTTTTCTTTTATAATATTTTTTTTAGCTTAACGTTGCGTCGCGCATTTAAAAGGGTAGGCAGATGGAACCTAGCGTATAGCGTGTTGAGTGAAGAATGTCGGGGATACAGATAGAGTGAAACTTAACGCCGCGCTTTGTTTTGTTACCAGAGCGAGAAAATTAATTAATTTCCCAGAATGGAAATCGTAATTCAATTTCCATTCAGGGAAATTAATTATTTTATCGACACAAATGAAAAAATATAAATTTAAAAATCGCATCATCGCATCGCATGCACTTTAGTTTTTCTACAATCAGTATTTTATCTTTATGGAGAATATTCCTCATTTGATATGAATAAAGAATTAAATAATTTTATAATTTTATTACTGCCATGTTCCATAAAGTAAACCTGCTTGATTGTAATAAAAGAGATTTATGAATATACTTAAATAGTTAGTTTAAGTTAAAGTAATTAAAATGTTTGATGCGATACTTAAAGTGTGTCATAGATAAAACTATAAGTTTGTAAAATCGTAAATATTTTGTTATCTGAAACCTACATACTTTGCTACTAATTTAGTCATATAGTGTATTGAATTCAGTGTTATATGGATAAGTACACGTTATGTATTTTTGGTACAAAAAATACCACCCATTTAAGTTCTCCTTTATAAATAAAGTTAACATAATATGTTTTTTCACTAATGAAGAAATATCATCAGTCATTCTTAATTGTTTACGTGCGGACAGATGTTTGTTATTCGGTTATAAGTCAATTTATAAGTTTTTTATGTAACAGTGAAAGAATACTACTAATATGGCTTATACATCAAAATAAAACACGGGCTTATATAAAGATTTTGTATAATATAACAATAAGCTTAAGCGGACGAAGATGCGTGTGGGCAGGTGGTATAAAATAAGCACAACACTCAGCAAAACTCTATTTATTATCGTTTATTAATATAAATTGCTTTGTTTTCCAAGTTTCTTTGCTTTGTTTCGTCATCAAACACCTAGAATTTCCAATACCCTTATAAAAGGGAAGAGTTCGCTGGATTCGGTGGATTTTTTCTGTCAACCTCGCAAAATGTGTTAGATAGTAATGTAATAGGTAATAATAATAAATATATTTTTTCAAGTGTCCCTTTATCCTATTAGATATAAAAGGTGCCTACAGATAAATATTTTTTTATACCTATGCATAATTGAGTATTTTTTTTGTTTCTTCGATACATTGTGAAGCTATTTCACTCATATAAGGGAACTGGAACCTGTTGCTAAGACACTCGGTACTTTTACGTACGGTACGTACACACGTACGTGGGTACTTTCCGCTCAAAATTTCGCTTTGCTTGGTTACTCCAGGAAATAACAAAAAAATTATTCCCAAAGTGGGAATCGAACCAACAACTATCGCGCTTACAGTCAAACTGTGTGCCACTGCGCCACGATGGCCTCATAATTGAATTATATTGTGGTAAATATTTTAAAAATCCATACCTATTAGTTTATTTATACGTCTACCTTCGTTACTTGCAAGTATCCGTGTGCTATTAATAGCGGTAAATGTAATTAATTATAATATGTAAAGGTCTTCTGTCAGACGAACGGATTGCCTCCTACTGGGTTATACAAATATACCTACATATATGACATATAAATAATACAAACAATCTCTTAATGTTTAATTATACAAGCTACTTAAAAACTACTCGTTGTTCAATATGTGGAATGACTTAACTGACATGTAAGAATACTTTTCAGAAAAGTGCAAAAGATTTTTTTATTGCAATACTGTAATTTTTTTTATTTTAATCGAATAAAAAAAATCGATAAAAGACAATTTAGATATACAGCTTATAACGATGAAACTATTAGAAACACTTAATTTCTTAATAAAAATATATGAAGTATTACATTATTATAGTTGACATGAAAACGCATTTTTTTAAATAAGTTAAATATGTTAGTTAAATAAGTCAATTAGCAATTACTTGCACTTAATAATACAGAGACACTTAATAATAGAGAGACTTTTTCGTGCGTGCACCCGGCGTTCATTGATTTTTAAGACGGTTTTATGTCAAAATGTACATATAATTACTTATTTATATTTAAAAAATGTAAACGTTAGACGAATTCGTCGTAAGAAACCCGCACGTCGGCGTTGGCGACGCACGCACCGCAGGCGCCCGTAATTGCCGCCCAGTGTTTGTTTTGTTTGCCCTTCATTTTTCACCCTTTACCCCACTACCTCGCGCCTCCCGATACCTCTCCCGCTCCGTATTTTGCTACTTATTTATTTATTTATTTATCATTCAACTCGGAATCTTTTGAACTGTATATCCTTCATTACGCGTTATATAAAACATTTTATTAATTTTGAACTAAAGTCCAGTTTTGATTGGACTCAGATTATTAAATAGTCCGATTTATGGCCTCAGCGGCCGGGTCACGGGCTGTCAATGCACAGATTAATAGTCGCTATTCGGTTTATATATAATATTATTGATTGTAATTATCATGGCGCCCTCAGTTAAATACGGGGCAATCACGCGACGCGAGCGGGATTTATAGCAGCGCTTTATAACTCTGATGCGGTCGTATTTTTGCATTCATGATATATTGATTGCGATCTGTACGTAGTTTTGTTGCTATTTTTAATGATCACTTATTGTTTTATATGTAGGTAGGTGGGTACCTATAGGCTATATGGTGACAAAGCTAGCATCATCGAAAGGTTTAATTATATTAAAATATTATAAAGTGTAAGTTTAGTCGTACACTAGAGTACCTACTTTTCAAAAGATTAACAAATCCTATAATCTTTAATTTTTATATGAAATTTCTGAAACTGGGCGAAATCCCTCTGGTGTACATTCACGTCAATAAACTCATCTTTAATACATTTTCTCATTCCATGCAGTCACTCATTAATGTGAGTGCATGAGTATATACTAACAATCTTCTTAATCCTTAATCACCCTATAACAAACACACAGAAACATTAAACAAAATGTATTTCCATTTATTGCATTAATGTTTCCAAATATGCAAAGTTGTTAATAAATTTTTGTATAGGTATAAGCTAAATTAAACACGGGTTAGTCCTTTAATTAAGATTTTTGTTTAGGTACATTTCTTATCGTCTCCCTGCAAATATTCTTGTCGTTATTGAGATATTTCTCATAATAATTATCTATATTCGCTGATATATTTTTTTAGTATTTTAACACATAGCAGAGGAAATTTGGGAACCTAGTGTTAGGAAATTCCGTTCCCATTAAGACATTTCCGCTCCCCACTTTCCGCCACATTCTGTTCGTTGAGTTCCGCCACTCAACACATAAAGCCTCGAAAAATTCAGGGGAAAGTGGGGAACGAATTGTCTTAACACTAAGTTCTCTCTGCCTACCCTGCTGTGTGCGGGATACAAACGTGAAGCTGATTTATTTATTTAATCAGATTTAACTCAACTAAGCTATACTTTATACATCTATCTATATATAACATACCTATACAGGCACCTTTTATATATTGTCCTTTCTAAACACGTCTCTATATCACGCGAACAATACGCAGTAAATCAGCAGAGTGTCTGTTAGTGGGTAAAAAAGATGGAAAAACGGTTGATGCGGTCCCGCTACGATGCCGCCAGTGAATTTTTGAGTCTTACTTCTTTTTGTATGAAGCTTTTTAGTGAAAACTATCAACATATATGAATATTAGGATATTTTTATAAAGAAATGTTAGGACGCATCGATTAACAACCTCTACTATTGGTTTGGTTTGTATAACTGTGAGTACCTATATGTGTATTGTGGCTTTTTTTAAAAAAATACTACCTTCCGGCGTTGAGTTCCGCCACTCAACACGTAATGCTTCCGGAATTCGGCGAAAAGTGGGAAACACAAGGTTCCCTCTACATAACTTGCTGTGTGCGGGATACAGCGAGAAGCTGTTTTTTTATAATATCTCTAAATGTGAAATTATGTATAGATGTGAGGAGGGACATAGTTAAATGTCAGCTTCTTTATTTTATAAAAAAATTTTTTAGAAACATGTCTATTTCATCTCATAGAGTAAGCAGAATAAATCTATTGACATCTTCACTTTTTGCCAATTTTAAAACGTTTCGTGCTGAATGCATAACTTTCGCCATGTGTATTGAATTTTTACCATATTTATTTCCATTATTAACAGTAACAGTGTCAAATAAGCGTATAAAAAATGATTATGCCTACTACATTATGTAAAAATCTCTTATAAACTACCTGTAAGTATCAGTTGTATTACAATTTCATGGTTATTTTGTCATGTGTATTTTATATCACACGCCGATTGCTTTGTAGATTTGATTTCTTCATATGATCTCAAGTGAGATGAGATGAGGATCGAATCTGTTTGTTTTTACGTGGGTAGAGATGTATTAAACATGAAGGACACATGTTAGTATGATTGGACCAGCGGCGTGCACGACACGCGGTCTGGCTTTTTGCCTAGCGATTCTTGCGTGTAGAGCTTTCGATAGGATTGTGCTACATAACCTTTGCTGTAATATGTACTAATTTATAGCTTTGGTTTTTTTTTATTTCCTTGCGTTTACGTCGTAAAATGCGGAGGGGAATGATGTGTGATGTGAAACCTATCCTCTATTAGACTTACATTAATTACATGAAGTTTTTCGTTTTATTGTCTATTTTTTTTAAATTGTTCTACATTTCATCTAATTTCAGTATGACGTATAAATTTTTTAAAATTTTGTTTAAGCGAAATAAAATTTATTTGAAGTTGTTGTGGTAGAAGAAATATTTTGAAAAAGATTTTTATTAAACAATTTGATAATAAAGACGGAAGATGGAAATGGAAATTTTATACTACGTTCTCTAGTAGGTATATAGTATAGATTAAAATAATGTATAGTATAGATAAAACTTACATAGGTACATGGATATTTTTTTAAATAAAATATATTTTAGTCAGTGAGGTTGTGCCTTTATCGATAAGGAATTCACTTTAATATCATCTATGGTACTAAGAATTTCTCAGGATAGTTTTTGTCTAATATCGTAGCGTGAATCTTAGCTCAAATTGCATTCGCAGTATAAAACATTTAACCTTGTGTCTTCATTTTAATTTTATTTTGAATTTCGAAGTTTTTGAATGTCTTTTATTTTAACAAATATTTTTAGGTTATCTATAATATATTTTTTATGTTCCTTATGTTTCTAATTTCTTATCACTCCTTTTTGAGGAGAGAGAGGTAATTCACTATTTTTTGCTCACCTTATTGATATTGCTGTATATTTACAAATGTACAGCTGTTAAACACTTTATGAAGATTTGTTATACAGTTATTTTTTATGTTACATTATATCTTGTCGTATCATCTAAACGGACATCCATCTTGCCATCTAAATCAGAGGCAAGTAAAAGTACTGTGTATGGCGTTGTTTTTGTCGTTAAGTGCAAAGCCTCACGCTGTTCGCGTTGTCGCCGGACACAGACGGACGTACAAAAACTGCATAAATATGAAACGAAAGGACAGTCAATGTTATATTAATTATGAAATTATATCGTGGTGAATGTATATTTGTATGGACTTAGTAGAGTTAGTTTAGAATGATTTTTTTGTATCAATTGTTTTGTTCTATTTAGTTTATATTATATACTAGCGGCCCGCTCGCGGTTTCACCCGCGTGAACTATGTTATTATTTATTTCTGTCTCCATGGCTACGTCCTAGTGACGTCTGTGCAAAATTTGAGACTCCTAGCATTTCTAGTAACGAAGTTTCATACAAACTTTCGACCCCAAAAACAACCCCTTAGAAGTCGAATATTGCAAATTCCCGTCTTAGCGAGCACCTACGTCCTATAAATAACTCCTTTGCAAAATTTGAGATTCCTAGCACATGTAGTTTCTGAGATTTCATGATGAGTGAGTGACCTTTCGATTTTATATATATAGATAATCGAAAACACGAGTCCTCGATAATTGATATTGTTGCTCCCCACACCCATTTTCATATCCCTCTATTCTGATAAAACAAAATGCAGGGTGGAGTTCCACCACTAAACACAAACTACGTACTATCTCGAATCGGGACTGAAAATGAAAAATGGAATGCCCTGATATTGTTAGGTTATCTTTGCTCACATTGCCATTCCTATGCGAGATACAGCGTGAAACTCAATTATTATTGTTAAAAACGTTTTAATACAGTTAAATGGGTGTGGCTCCAAATTCATCACCGCAGTAGGTTTTTATTTTTTTAATAGGTAGCATGTGTACCGAAAAAATGATATAATATGTACAGCGTTTTGAAATAATAACTATCTCGACAATATTAATAAATAGTGAAGCGATGTCGGTGCGTCTGAGGTACCCTACTCATCGATCAAACTGTGAGAGGTTACATTATGATCAATATTAATATCGTTAATCTCTAACATTAATACTTCTTCGCTGCTTACTGTTTTAACTTTGTTGATAGGTGTAGGTGTGTGTGAGAACATTGATTTTTTGTATACCTAAATAAATAATAATTTTCTAAGGTTTATCTGCTGCTATTGAAGCAGATATGTATGTAAAACTTGTGGTACTAAAAGACGGTACGGTAACGGGGAAAAACGAGATTTTACGTTTCATAGATCATGCAGATGAACTACTGCTACTATAAAACCTATATTTGTAGTATTGATTTTTTGATTGAATAAACTTTTATGACTTTATTTGAAAGCTCTAATTATTTTACTATTTTATTCCTAGAACATTTTTGTTTTATTTTAAATAACAAAAACAATTATATATGAAAAACTTGTATATATTATATACAAGCTTTTGCTCGCTCTTTTGCCTCGAAACCAGAGCGAAGAAATGGAAATAAAAACTTAAATAAATATTTAATTTCCTCGAGTGGGGATGGAACCCAAAACTAGTCTCGTTCACAGTCACAGTTTGTGCCCCTGCGGCACGACTGGCCTAAAATGAAACTAAAACTTTTAAAATATTTTTTTGGCTACGAAATATAATTTTTATGATAATTTACATATATCTTAATCAACTAAGCACAAAACTCCTAAACATTTCAGCAATGTGTGATAAACTATCATCGTTTCATTCCGTTTAGATCTCTGGACCCAGTTCCAACGTTTAAATTACCCCAAAAATAAATAACTAAAACGTAGGTATATAAAAACACCACAGTTGCTTCATTTAACGATTAATCGGAGAATCTTGAATTCGACACGACGAAATTACAGGCACATAACTTTCGACCAAAAATGTTAAAAAATATTTAGTTTTTTTTTTCAAGGTAAGTTTATCTCGTCGCCTCATCTGGAGTTTCCCGGGAGGATGGAATTAAAACATTGCGTTTTTAGTCGAGATGGTATCTCTTGGTCCTTCGGAGATGCCTTCCAGATTTATTTTATAGTACCAGTTCGGTTTTGTATTACTGTGCCTTTTTGTTAATGATCAATAAAATATAATGTTTGTTTTTTTTTTGTGAAAAGTCTTATTTTTGTTTTAAAATATGTTTGTTTGTGTATATGAATATATACATTACATAATATATGATATATAAGCTGGCGGTTGCATTAATTAATACAAGTAAAACTTTATTAAAATAATTTAAGTATAAATATATAGATATATATGCCTACTAGTTTAGTGTTTATTGAAAATTAATTGTTATTCTGAGTGTAGTTATATTTTTTTATTATGTTTTTTTGTAATATTTATTAAACTGGAGCGCAGTATCTTAGGTGTCAAATTAATGGATAAAATTCGAAACACCCAACTGCGCTCTCGCACAAAAATCGCTGACGTGGGTATGAAAGCTGCTGTGCTGAAATGGGACTGGGCCGGACACGTCTGCCGCATGCCTGAAGAGTCTTGGGCAAAATCTTCTACCAGATGGATTCCAAGCTCCAAAAGGAGAATTGGCATACCAAAACGGAGATGGCGAGACGAGCTGGGCCATTATAGGCCTGACTGGTGCTCAATAGCGCGAAATAGACCAGAATGGAAGAAATGGAGAGAGGCCTTTGCCCAATAATGGGATGGTGCACGCTAGCGAAAAAAAATATTAAACTATTAGTTTGATGAACGAGAAAGATCATTTAATTTCTTTTTTTAAACAGTAGACATGATCCGCGTCTATCATGTAGTCAAAGTATTCGAATTCACACCTCATCTTATTAATGATCTAATATAAAAAAAGGAAATGTTCATAATTTAACATTCCTCTAAGATTATGTTACATTTATATCGTAGATTAAAAACCGGTTGGATTGTTCAGTTTATTTCGATTTGATTAACTAACGAGAAAACGGTATCGCTGTCATACTAAGTTAATAGAACACTGTGTGTTTTTTTAACTATCAGATAAGTAATAAATAGATGCTGATAGATAAATATTAGCGTTGAATTTTGCCACCAACACGCGATAAAACCTCTTGTGAAAAGTGTAGAACGAAGTGTGGAACTTTAATTGTTAAGTAAGTAAGTAGAACTCAATTGACAGCCTTAATATTTTTTATCCCTTAAGTAAACAATTTACATCGTACCTACCTTTACTCAAATTAAATTAAATACAAACAAAATTCCACAGTAATTAATTTAAAAAAAAACAAGCGCGCCAAAACAGAACACGTACCTACACTACACCGCGATCTTCATTAATCAGTGTTACTTAATTTTTTTGTTTCTCTCAATCATTTCCATAGTTTCTTGTGTTGCTCATCGATTTATGTATTGTAATAATAAATCATGCGCGTGATCATTATTGATAATAATTTATAGTAGATAGAGTTAGATGTAGGCAGGCGTGCGCGGGCGCAGCCGTATTGCCGATAAATCAATTTTGTAGCGTGACGTCCTCGCAGGAAACCCGTTCGAATCCAACGGACAAGTAATTTCTTGGTTCCGCGGTTTCGTGTAACGGCTAATTGTAGGAACGTGTATGCTATTTTATTGCTAGAATGGTTCTATTTATGTTTGCATTTACGTTTTTATTAACTTTTTATACGGTATACCGACTTATTATAGAGAGTTTTCGTCAAAGTAACAATATTAAAAAAATATATCATGACAGTTGCACGAAGCGTGCGACTAGACGCGAAGGTTGCTTATTCGTTTCCCATTCGGGGGAATGATATACCTATTTAATATTATCATTACCTCGCTTTGATAATGAGGCAAAGAGTGGCTCTATTATTTATACGTCATTTTATAGTTACGTTTTCATTCATCTAAAAGATACTATCTAATGCATTTAATAAGGGGAAACGTTGGCCTTACGTATCATTGAATAAATAATCAATAAATAAAATACTTAGACGATGCCTTTAAAGCTGCCGACTTTTTAACGAGGTGTATTTTTTGTAGGCATATCAAATAGTCTTATAAGTTTAGCACATGATTCGTCACATTGTAGAGAATTAAATTAAGTTATTATCTCATACGTACCTATTTACTGCCATAGTGAAGCAGTGGAACAGCGTCTAACGTTAACGCGATGCTTGTGGTGCGATCGCTTGTAAACAAAGCACGACGTTAAGTTCTGCCTCTCAACGAACTACTTCTAATACCTTGGACGCAATGCGGCGAACAGAGGTTCCGCCACTGAAATAAACCTAAATCTTCAATATTCCTATTATATCGTGATCCTACACAATAATGCCTACTTGCAACTGCATATACAATCCATTTTTCAAGTCCACAATAATAAACAAGGCCTATTTTATACTACCGAGTAGATTTAAAAGTACATATTTATTTAGAAACGTGTAAAAGATGCGCGGGTTCGAATCCCGCTGTATTAACATTTTTATAAGTTTCTAAAAAAACTATTTCTTCTCAGTGTGTGAAAACCACTTTAAAAACGTTGAAAATATCCAAGATATAGATTTAATTAGTTCTAAAACAATCATGCTATAGAAACACAAAACAGAGCAGGGGTCGCTTGTAATGAAATCAGAATTACATTAGATGGGCTAATGAAGCAGGGGGTTGTAACGAGATTACACTCTTAAACTGATTACAAAGACATCCTGGCGTCTGTCGATGATTTGTGACTCATTCCCATAAAAGGCATAGATACTAGTTGTTTCACGTGTCCTCGTCTGCATAAAAATATATTATTGTTTTTATTAATAATATTAGTTTTTTTTTTGTTAGTAGAGCAAAGAAATGAAATATTTATTTTCCACGAGTGGAAATCGAAGCCTTAACCGTCATGCTTGACCGAGCCTCACTCAGTACTATGACTGGGATGTGAAGTCCTATTATTTTATATTTTAGCGCCTCTCACATAAAGTGGAGAAAAATTGAGATATTATTGTGTGTAATGTGTACAGCGTGGCGCAATCTAAGTGTATAAATTTCCTCAAGTGAGAAATGAACCCATAGACCTCCTAAATGGCCTTAAAGTTATATATTTGTACATGTGTACTCGTAATGTGCATTATTCTTATAGGATGCATCAAATTCGATTAAGTTCAGTATTACTTCCGGCTCATAGCACTCCCTATACGACATTAGTTTTCATTTTCGGCCCTTCACTCCGGTGATCTAGTTAGTGCGGCGGGGGCTTTGTGATCAAATTACTAAACTTATGGAATGTTTGCATTGTGTATACTGTCTGTCTGTACGTATTTTATTTTATATTTTTCTTGTTCTAGTTTTTGAGTGTCTTTTATATAATTTTTAGTTATTATATACTTTCTGAGCACTTTATAATTTGTCTAAAAAAGAAATTTTTAATGTTACACCTCATTTTTCTGGGCATCCAAAAATATTATTAGGTACTTTGGAGCTAAAGTAAACAGTTTTGTGTATGTAAGTAATAATATACCTATAGCGTGTGAACGTATTTTAAACTGTCTGTTGTATTATATTGTATTGTTTATACGTATAAGCTTATCTATACTATATACCTACTCGTACGAGTACCTATAGCAAATCCATATAGAACTGTCTTTAAAAATGTTAAAGATATAAGTACCAATCAAAATACAATCTAGAAAGTATTGAGATGATCATTACTATCCCGTATATTCTAATTTTCAGCATCAGTAGTTACACTCAGGGTAGCGTTAAAGCGAGTTAAATGGACAAAGTTAGGCGCGTGGCGACTTTCGCTACGCCCGCTCTGGTTTAATGTGAAAAATTATAGTATTATGCATATATTTTGATTAACAACTTACTTTCTCTGTATTTATATGCAGTTTTTAATAATCATCTAACTTATTAAGGCCGTTGTTTAACAAACCTGATAATGAAAAAGAAAGTTATCAAAAGAAAAGTACATAGGTAAGTCTACAATAATTACAACTCTAAAACTATTTTCTGATACTATTTTTATTTTCAGTGTTGTAATATTTAAAAATGTACCTAAAACCACAACTTATTTGTAAAATGTTACAACAAAATGGCACACAAATAAATTTAAATCTTGAAATAAACACATAGCTGACTTCGATATAATCTTGAAGTAAATCAATCTAGATTGGGATCAGTCACTTTGTAAACATTAGAAGGTATAAAAAGCTACTAGTGTTTACTTGTGGCTTTTCCCGCATGTTCGAATAGAAAATAAGAATTGTGTATGGAAGTCATGACAGTATGACAGTATTGTAGATTATACCTATGGTCACATAATTTTTGTTTTAAATAATGTCTAAAATGCATGTTATAATAATGAAAAGACAGACGATAGGTTGTGGGTTTGATTGCCACTCGAGGAAATGAACTACTTATTTAATATTTTCATACTCTCACACTAGTAATGAGGCAAAGCGTGACGTTGAGTTGCGCCACTCAACACGCAATGCCTCGAGATTTTTGCGGAAAGTGGGGAACTTAAGTGCCTTAATGGGTACGGAGTCTCTAACACTAGTTTCCCAGGAGTGTCTTAACACTAGGTACCCTGTTGTATGCGAATACAGCGTGAATCTAAAAATAAAAAAAAGAAGTTCCTGAGATAAAACAAACTCTTCAGTTTTATAATGTTAGTATATGCATATATACCTACATTTCCACAAGGCGCATTGGTTGCGTGAAATGAGATGCAACTCGCGTTCCAATAAATTACTCCACAACTGCTACTACATAGTAAATAGAGTAACAACTATTGCTAATCACGAATAATTTAAATCACTACACGTTATTTAAACATTTTATGGCCTTCAGTGTAAGTGTATGTATGTATGTAAGTATAGCGTGTGAACGTATTTTAGACTGTTTCCGTATGCATTAAATATTTATGGAAGTCTATTGTTCTTGATAAGTAGCTTTTTAATCGTTTTCCTCGAAAGAGTACGTGGAAATTTCTTTTATATTTGAATTTTGCAAAATTATTATTTTTATCAAGTAGCAAATATTAATTGTTAATTTGTTGTTAATATTAATGAGTTACACAGATAACACAAAATTTTTGGTGGACAAATGTTTTGAGGCCGTCGTGGTGACGCGCGACGGTGTGAGTTCGTTTACCCGAGGAAGTGTAATATTTAATATTTTCACCTCCTCGCTCTGGTAACGAGGCAAAATGAGGAGGTGAGTTTCGCCGCTCAACGATCAACGAAACTGAAGTGTCTTAGTGGGAAATGGAGTGTGTTGTCTAGGTTCCCAGATTTATTCTATATGTGAGCGTGAACCAAAAAAAGAGTGTTAAAAGAGAGTGAGAGGTTTATACAGAGAAAAATCTTCACACACCTCTCGAGACATAAGAATAGGGCTACCTCCCACTCTTTAATATATTTTTTTAGCTTCACACGTTATTCCGTAATTTTAAAACACTCCGCCCTACACTTTCCCGCTCAAATGCTGAACTAAGTGACGGAACTCAACGCCGCGCCTTGTCATATGCTGAAAGCTAAAAATATTTTTTTTTATATATTTTTAATCATAAGATTTAAAAAACGAAGCGTTATATTAAACTTAAAACTTCCTTTTTTTCGTGTTTATTATAAATTTAAATGTTATCATACGACGGATTACAAAGGAAGTATTAAGAATGTATTTTTAAATTTTTAATTATTTTATCGTGTGTATATATTATCTACATCGGGTTCATTAAGATAATTTAAGTATTTTAAATGTATTTTGTTATCTTTTCGCCATATTATATTTTATTATAAAACGTATAATGGCGTTTTTATGTTAATTTGTAACAATTAAGGCCATTGTGGCACAGTGGAACAGGGTGTGATTACAAATGCCATGTTTATGGCCTTAAATCCCGCTCTAAGGGTAAGTCACTGAGGAAAGCCGAGACATCAGCGTTATGACATTAGGTTGTTTCTGCCTATCGTGCAACATGCAGGATAAAGCGTCAAATTAAAAAATAGATAGCTTCAGTCAATTTTATATTTTGTTAATAATACATATTTTGATGCATTGCACGTCTAACGCAAGAACCCATTGGACGAGCGTTGAAAAACATTGATTTTAGTTAAATTTCAATAAACAAAATAATAAATATCATTGTATACAGACTGAAAATAGAGCATATACCTACTATAGTTAACTGATAACATATAGGAGGACATGTATCCTTAAATTATTATATACGTAAATAAATATATGGATTTATTATAAATCTTGACACAAAATGGGTATTGATGTTCATCATTAATACCTCTATCAGTTTTAAGTGATAGTTATCACCTAAGCCTAGTCATACCGATCACCTGCCGCTTGTCGGTAAGAGATTACTCTAGTAGTAGATTCCAACCACCAGCACCGCCCCAATACCCAAGTATCTAATCATCTATTTCCATAATCATTATTGTTTTATTGATCTTAATTGCTTAGTATTTATTGACGCAATTTTTATTCTTTACACGTACGATTGTTGACGCTATCTAATAATTATCTTAATAGATTTATTATGCACTATTTTGGGGCATATAGGAAGTATTTTATTATTTGTGATGATTGTGAATTTGGTTTCGTTTTATATAATTATAATTATAGATATTATTACATATATAGACTAAATGGAGTGTTCTGGTCTGTCACTTTTGCAATGTGGCGAAGTTGGGCAGTGCGTGGGGGGCAGTCTTCTTCCATGTCTTCCATGTCTTCTTACCATGTCACCATGCGCCATGTCTTGCGAGGAAATGAAAATGATACATTTCTGCGTGTCGGAATCTAACCCATAACCGGTGCGCTTTTGGTAAGAACCTTTCCCACTACGTCGCAACCGTCTCAAATGCTACATTATTTCTTTCATTTCATTTCTAATTTGTAGTCAAATGGTGACGATAACTTCTGTCATTTCATACGCAATACATATTTTTAAAACAAGCGGGAATAGTAAATCAGAGTGATAAATCACTAGGCTGCCGCAGCCTCAAATGATAAGCTCATCTCAGAAATGAACACTGTTACCAGTTAACTTCGAATATATCAAAGCACCAAAAACCACTAATCCTGGGGATTTATTCCGATGCAATGATTTAGTGACAGCAGATGTCATCGCTCTAGCGATTGAGATGTGGGACGCTGCATTAGTGCTTAAAATGTATAGAGATGGTAATTCACCTTTATTTTGAAAGAGAAATAAATATTTTAAAAGATTTAATATATATTATTATTTTATGTATTGTTTACGTTGAGTTAAAAATACTTCTTAAAATAAAAATAAGTATAATAAGTAAATTTGGGTTGGTAATAACCTCTTCATAAATCCTTCTAGTTAAAACTTACCCGCAGTATAATAGACACTGGATAAATTTACAAAGATCTTAACTTTCAAATTTGCTTATTTTTACTGAAATAAGAGCAAAGAAACAAAAAATCTCTCATAATCTACAACAAAATTTAATAGACCACTAAATAGACGTTAGTAATGTTCACGTGATAGAAACATCGCCGCTTATTCCACTAAGCGTCGCTAATCCCGAAGATTTGTTCTGAAGATTTACCGAGAGCAGATGTCATCATACACGTCCGCCGCGTTATTTGTGACAGCTGGCTGGTATTGCGTCTTGATAGTTGAGTGTTGTGAATTTTATATGTAGGTACTCATGTAGGTACTATATCATGTATTAAATTATTTTATCTATTACAAGTATTACATATTTTATAAGTCTTAAGTATTTTTTTCATCCTGAGAATGACATAACGTACTTGTTGAAAGGGAGAACCAATTGCAGTAGGTACTTTATCTGAGTAAACCAAGGAAACATATCGTTATATTTGTATTTGCTACCTGAGTTATTTTTTGTAAAATTAAGGCCCACGATCATGTGATTCGTACGTTATATTTCAATGTTTGGAAATTCGATTTTTTATATTATTTTTTTCTGTACGCTCTCACATTCATATAAGTAAATAGGGGTTAGGTAAGCATGCTGTGTGGAAAAACTTGCAAGACGTGGTCGTGCTTTATGTAGACTGATAAATTATGCGTTGTATTCTAGAAATTTAAATCTACAATTAACAACGTATGTATGTGCTAATTAGTTATAAATACATCACTACGTAACTAACTAATGTCAGTTCCAATTACTTACTTCAACACTTTTAAGTTATTTATTTCTCTAGCTTGACCATTTAACCGTATAGTTAAATATCAATTATTCCATAAACAAATGGAGATTGACTCTAATTACCAGTAGACCAAGTCTCGTCGGTTGGAAAGGGACGTAATGTAATTACTCAGGCACGCACTGTATCGCTGTATGGGCGTGGCCGCGTGTCGTTACGTGTCGATGGATAGCCGAGCGATTGTTTTGTCGATAGCAAAGTGCTTTTAAATTAACTAGCTAAGTTGGGGAAACATGCTTTTGGTATTTGTCACAGGTTGATACAATTGGAAACGTCGCCATTACTAATGTGACCAGATGTCCCGTTTTTCGCTTGTGTGTTCCGGACTCCCGGGGTCCTCTAGAACGAGACCGCTCTACTCTGGTCCTTTTCGATCCGATCCTCATATATATAACATAACATTCTTTATCAGATATCGGTTAACTGCGCCCCAATGAAGTCACATATCTATAAGTATTATTATTGAATTATATTATTGAATACATATCTACATATTTGTGTAGTTTAAGAATATCAGATGAACCCTGTTGCGTTAAACGCTTTGTTCTCCTTACACGAATACAGCAGTACGAATATAGTATGCAAATACTAAATATTTTACTAAAAATAATATCGTGCACATACAATTTTCCTGTCAAAGTTGTAAACCTCTGGCTAAATGACTCTAGTCCATGACTGCCTCGCCTTATTGGTTTACATAAAAGCACTGACGGAGGCGTTTAGGTAAGGAGTCAAGTACAATTAATATTTTTTTTATTTTTTTAGCTTCAATGTTATCTTAAAAAAAATATATTTTTAATATAATTTTAAGACAATTCATTTCCCTCGGCACAGCGTGTGACTGTAGATGTGACCGTTGCGGATTCTCCATCCTGTTACCAAGATAAAGCGGCGTTGAGATCCGCCACTGTCTCGAAAATAAAACATTTTATAGATAATATTCTATTTTTACTAGCCCGCTCCGGTTACACTGT
>HE671148.1:0-15786 GCA_000313835.2 Heliconius melpomene melpomene | reverse complement strand
ATTATATCTACACGCGTACTCGTATATAGACAAATACATAAAATATTAAAAGAAATAAGGTTACCAAAAGTAAACTTAAATAATGATGTAATAAATGCAAATCGCTCTACTGTATTACAATGAATTGAAACCGCAAACTGCGTTATGCAGATTTAATTGTACATGTTCCTCTTTGAGTCTAGAAACCTCATACCACATATATACCTAGCTGTATATTAGTAGATATCCCATATTATTCCATAAATTTACATACGAAATGTTAATATTATGAGAAAAACCGAGCGGGAATCGAACCGTCGAACGTTTGTATGTATTAATGTGGTACTATAAGGATTCTTTTTTTTTTCGACGTCTCTAAAAATCGATTCAAAATATCAATATTTAAAAAGTAAAATCTACTACGTCACTGAACAAATATAGTATTTCTGCGTGGAAAATATATTTACGACTAAATTTTATGATCATACCATTACCGAGTAATGTTACTGGCGTCTTCAGCTCGTGTAGTATAATATCTACATAGGTACATACGAGTACCTCCACCTACGTCTACGTCTATAGTATATGTACTAGAGGAGATATACGTATGAAGAGGCGTACACTAAAAATAGATTTCATTCAAGATATGAAACGACATTTTTATTATATTACTAGTAGTCGCTCGCAACTTTGTATGCTCGAATTTCATAGTTATGAGTAATTCGATTTTTTGTTTAATTTTCAATTTTTTTTATTATTGCTCCCTTACACTGCTTAACCTACCTGAATGCCAATTTTCAAATTTCCACCCAGTTATACCCAGTAAGGGAAGAGTTTTACTCGTATATATTATATGGATTCATTAATTTAATATGACCGTGGCGCGTTCAAATCTCTCTTGGTGTAAAATTTACACATAAAGCTTAAACAACCTGGGTTTTTTTCAGTTGTTCGTAAGTCAACATTTTTTTACTTGCGAAATAGAACGTGAAGGAAAAGGACTAGGAAATGAAAAGATTAATATTTAATTTCCTCAAGTGAGAATCAAACCCACAATCTGTCGCGTTTACTGTCACACTGCGTCACGAATAACCTCATCAAATATGTCAAATCACAAATCTGACATAATTTTCATTAAATTTACGATTTTATCACTCCATTAAGCATCTTGAAACGTGTACACATACGATTCAAACACGTATAAGTTACACCGAAATCTTCTTTAGACGATATCTAGGTCGGGGAAAAAGATCTTTTAAACTGTTAAGCCGGCGGCTTTAGTGGTGGACTATTCAGATCTCACCACATGCTACTGTATAGGACCCTATCATCTGCTTCTGTATGTTTTTAGAGCTCTAGCTTACTTGAAATACAACTGGGATTTAATTTTCAAAAATGCTAACTTTTATAATAGAGACAAATGTCGTTGATTTTTTTTACAAATTATTATCCAATCTAAGCGATCTTATTGTTTTAAAAAAATGATCTAATATTTTGCTATATATATTAACATAATTATATATTAAAAAGGATGTGAATTTAAACACTTCTATACTAACATTATAAATTAGTAGTTATTTCAATTCCAATACAGATACAAAGCCACTACTAAAAACTAATAAAAGCTAATGATAACTAGAAATAAAAACAAAATCACGATAATCTATCACAGAAATCTACGTTTCCATTTCAAATATGTGCATTGTACACACAAACTGTTTTGAAATCTTAATGTATATAAAATGGGGAACAAAGTGAGAACAAAACTGACAATTCAATATTCACGCTCGGGTTGCTACGAGAAATATATTATTTTGAGCTTAATCTCGTAGCTTTTACTAGTATTTGGATTTTCTTCGAAAGCTTTAGAACAACTATAGATTATGTATTTGAATTTAAAATTTATATGATTCTGATGTTGAAGGCAGTGTGGCGCAGTGGGGCAACGTGTGGCCCTAAACGTGATGGTTGTAAGTTCGAATCCTAATCGAGAAAATTAATTATTTTCAGAGCTTAGGAAAGAAAAAACGTAGATCATGTTTAGAATGTCTACAAAATACCATGTCGGTCTTCATAGGCGAACTAACAGATAACAAAGGGATCCCATGAGGGTTTTGTTCTATTCGTTTTAGATATAGAACCCCAAAAATTATCCACAATGTTTGTATTTCGTTCAAATTGTACCGTTTAACTTATTTTTTTGTTATCTATAAGATTTTTGTATACTTCGTAGCCGTAACTGAACCTAATATAAATATTTCTGTATTAATGGACTTTATTGGAATTTTCTATTATAACAAAATATGTGAATGTAAGACAGTTTAATAAAATATAAATATTTAGATAGATTTTGAATAAGAAAAAATCATAAAAATAAGCATGCTTGTATGTATGTATGTATAATTATATTTAGCTCTAGGATTATGCCGTGTCTAAAGAGATCGTCAGTTCAAATCCTGATAATTTATTTGTGTCAGGTTTGTGATAATTTATTCGGAATCTTTATATTTTACTATTAATATATTTATTTGTACAATAACTCATTCGTATATACTAATATAAAAAAATTCGCTTACTCCACCATATTCCTGTAAATAATAAAGTACCTACACTACAAATATTTATAAAAGCTGTCAGTAATAAGCAAATATCCACAAACACAGACTAAAAGACCGATGTCTATTGAACATAATATCAATAGAGTGATCTCGTCAAACAAATTACACTCGCATAGACTCCAAAGAAACCGACAAGTTTCAATTTCACTTCTGTTTAGAAGAGCCTTGGCTTATTAAAGACGCTCATAGAAGCTAGTTCGAAAAGGGTCGGAACCTTTGGAACCTTTGACGGAATCTGGTCCTAATATCTTTAGGGACGGTGCGACGGTCTGTTTGTTTCTGAGAACGCGGGAGGGACATTCGTATTTGGAATGTTGACATGTAAATAAACGCTTTTTTTGTAATATAGAATGTATTGCTGTTTTATTTGTTTTTTTTTATTTTATGATGATTTGTTCATGTTTGCTCCCACATAGCAGAGGATAGGCAGAGGAAACTTAGTGTTAAGACGGAGTGTCTTGACGGAGTTGTCGTTGTCTTTTATTAGCCGAGTTTCCCAGATATAACACGTTAAATAACAGAAGACGAGAACAGGTCATTGTTACACCAAATAAGCGACATGTCCATCAAAATAAAAACAAATTATAAATTTCCAGTTGGCAGAAATATTACACCACTATATATATATATATGTATTCGAAACAGAAATCTTTCTCTAAAACATTTCTGACTGTAGAATAGTAGATGTTTTGTTGTTAAAAATACGCTTTTCGCTCGAATTTCAAAAGGTCAAAGCCGTTTTCATGCACAATTTGTATCGTACAATGGCAGCATCAGTTTGCATCTGAGTGCATTCAGCGGCGGTGCGGTGCAGTCGCTGGCTGGTGTTTAACTGACCTGTTGATAGTGATTTACTGTGGATACTTTAGGATGAATTACCTGGGAAATGGAGAAAATTGTATTAATATATGTTTTTGTTATATTTTTACTTTACGCTTTCACTAGCTGAGTAGTCATAGATTTTTTTCAGTTTCACGCTGTATCCCGCTCGTAGCAAGGAAGGCAGAAGTAGCCAGGCATTAAGACACTCCGCTCCCGAATTCTGGAGGCATTGGGTGTTGAGTTGCGGAACTCAACGCCACGCTTTGCCTCTCGACCAAAGCTTCCTCGATTAGAAAACGAACCCATTACCTGTCGCGTCGGCGTCTTAAGTTGTACACTTGTGCCCTTACGCCATGATCGGCATCAAAAAGAAATAAAATAAATATAACTAAACCATTTATGTTTTTTACGCTCTATCTACCTCATGCTCTCCCACATAGCAGGCAGAAACAATCTTTTTTATTGTGAGGATATTCTATTACGGGTACGCTGCTCGAGTGGTTATGTAGATCTTGATCCTACACGCTACCCACTAAAACCTTACAGTCTTCTCGCCACAGGCTGGGGCTTCGAGGACCAAGGAATGTTTCCATAATCCCGGAGACAAGCTAGTGTCAAATCCGTTCATCACTTTCTACTAGAATTCAAGACTTTCTATGTTCTCAACTCTACACTATTATTCGTCTTACCAGAGCTGGTTCTTTGAAATACCTTTACAAACCTCGTCGAAATCGAAACATCTAATCCATCGCATAAAATAGGTCAATTAGACACACGCCACAACCGAACGTAAATCGGAATAGATTTTTCTTGGAATCGATCATAGATTTTATTGGGACTATTTTAACGTGGAAATAAAAAGCCGTGGAGACGCACATACATACATTGGGCATTAAAAACTTGAGTTATAAGCAGCGCCTACATCATTAAGACGTCTCGTCTCAAAGAGATTTTATGGGTCGTTTGGCGGTGGGCTATTGCTCTAAATGAATTATTTTGAAGCGACGCCACGCCGTTTGAAGTGCCTTAGCTATTGTTATGAAGCGTAACACTGATTTGGGTGATAATCCCTAAAATATACACGATTTTACTAAAACTATTATATTTTATTCTTTCTTTTCTCTATCACTTTTCTTCAGCTTAACGTTTTTTCTTGCATATAAAGCAAGGAAGACAGGGAGAACCTGTTTTCCACTTTCCGCCTAATTTTTCAGACAACGCTGCACTGGTGGGAATCTAACCCATACCCACTGTGTCCACAGGTGTACACGTTCCCACTGCGCTACGACGGCCGCCCTCTCTTTATATAGGTGGACGCTTTTCATGTTTTTTTTAATGCTAATCCCTGCAGTACTATCTGTGTAACTCGTATAAATTTTCGCCTCTAAAACATTTTTCTTTTAAAATATTTATTATATTTGTACATACATACATTTTTATGTTAGGATTAAAAGCCATTAGCGCTTAAAACAAATGCAGGAAGTTGTTGAATGTAACATGTTTAATATTACACCATAAAAAAAACGGAGTTCGTCATGGCGCAGAGGCACGAGCGTGCGTGCGTGTGAGTGCGACGGTTGTGCGTTTGATTTCCATCCGGAGGATTAGTCGAAGTATTACATTTCTTTTTTAAAAATACTTCATAAAATTATGTTACTTACTAGAATATTTTACTTATTGTAGATGTTCGCAGGGTACACAGAAACAACTTTGTGTTACGACACTGTTCTCCCAATTTTCGAGACATTGAGTGTTCAGTGGCGAAATTAAACTCCGCCCTTTGTGTCTTTAACAGAGCGAGGTAATGAAAATAATTCACTCCCTTGAGTGAGAACTGAACCCACAATCGTTGCTTCTGCTGTTAGCCCCTGTGATGATTTCTTATAATATAATTATTAGAATAGATATTACAGACTTAATTAGGTACTTACTTATAATATAATTACTTTAGTTTTATCCATAATTATTTTTATTACACATGACAGCATCATGAGTACTTAATTAATAGTCATAAACATTAACTTTGTAATTAAAAATCAACTTTACTTACAAATTACACATTACTAGTGATAGCTTGAGAGAGCAAAAACTAACAAAAAAAAATACTTCAAATTTAAACCAACTAGTTCGCTTAATTAGTCTCTAATTTAACAAAAAAATTAGCATTTTAATTTCGCAGACAGAAGACTATCTAAATGTTTTTCTACGGTCAAAAAAATTCAGTGTAGAACAAAATTACGTGGTTGGAATGATCTCGGAGTAACAGCGAAGCGAGTTAAATGATACGTATCTTAATTTCAGGTGGTCTTGGAAATTTTAATTACATGCTTTTAATATAGTGTTTGAGCTGGCCTGGTTCAGTTCAGAAGTCGTATAGTGGTAGATGGTTCAGTTCCTAGTTATTGAAAAGTTGTAACAGACAAACTGACAAAACACTCTGTATATGCTTACTTACAAAGAAGGTCTTATCTTTGCAAATTTGAAATATACTATCCCAATGAGAAAATATTCTATGATCAACTCAAAATAAATTCTAAACTCAGGTATATACTCGTATAAAAAACTTTCTACTAAATACTATACAATACATAAGCCGGATTCAATAAAAACGAAGCAAAGTGAAAAAAACCAAACAAAAACTTACTAAAACACTAGGTAGCGAAATATCCCGAGTATTACTGTATTGGAACCAGCGACGTGTAAATATAGTATGAATAAGCCCAACCATTTCATTTGATTCGATAAACCACAGCGACTCGCTCTAGAGAACCCATTCATAACTAAAATATATACGAAATACATAGGTACGTACAGTATAGAGGCCAGCCGTGGACATCGTTTGACTGTAAACGCGACAGGTTGTGGGTTCGATTCCCACTCGAGGCAATGAAATATTTAATATTTTCATTTCTTCGCTTTAGTGACGAGACCAAGGGCGACGTTGTTTTCCGCCACTCAATGTCTCCAGAATTCACAAAGTGAGAAGCGGAGTGTCTTAACACTAGCCTCCTTTTCTCCTGATACTCTCCTGAAGCTGTAGAACTACATATTAATGTATAAACTACACGCGGCTACCAATTAATATTGGAATGTAACATGATATTACAAAATTCAGACGCATATTAATTGATTGGACTGATTGAGTGATTAGTGATGATGATTGATTAGAGATAAATCGAAGGTCATGAGTTCGATTTTCAGCATGTATGTTTTTATATATAACAGTTTTTCTGGCAGCTAAATAGCAGGGGAAATGAAATATTTAATAGGAGCAGGTATCAAAAGAGTCTTAATGAGGAACTGAGTGTTCGATCGAACATTTAATTCCCAGGTTTCATCTGCCTACCCATCTCCTATGTGCAGGATATACAAAAATAAGATAATATTTTAATAGTATCTCTCTGCCTATACTGTGTAGAACAATGCATAAGAAGATAAAAAAATAAGTCATATAGGAAGACGAACGGGTATACTTGTAAGGATTTTGACGTGGAACAAGAAGTAATTAAAGGAAGTGAGTTAACATACAGCTATAATAAACGTTAAAAATAAAAAATCCGTAGAGTTTTAAATATAAATAATACAAATAACTCTTCGAAACATTCTATTATGTCATAACAAGACAAAGACTATGCTTTTTAAAGTACAATTATACGCTTCCCGTTCCTACAAAATCGAAATGCCGTACCTGCATTCTGGGCGAGTGGATAAATGGCCGGTTAACTATAAATCAGTGTTTCGTAACGTTTGCGAATGCGAAGTGTTTCAGATAAGGAATTTCAGGCTTTCTAAGTGCAACTATAGTGCAGTACAATGACACTGGTGTTTTCCGGGGATGTTAGCTTAGGCTGCTAACTTAGTAAATTCTATATCTATATCTGCACTATGTTTATATGTTATTGCTAATGTATTATACGAATTAAGAATACCAAATATTTTTATATGGAGACGATTTAGTGGCATATAAATATCACTCTTTTTTCCATCTGTTCATGTTCATGTACTTCGATCTAATGTGTATTGTATAATATTTAGATAACAATAGATATATAGAATAAAGAGCCTGTGCCGAAAACATTGTGATGTCAATTCCCGAGCTAGAATTACATCCCGAATAAGCACAAAATATGATACCAATATACGTATATCTCTGATTTTATATTAACTTCACCCACAAAAGTGGGTGTAAACTTGGCTGTCATTTTACATTTATGTCTTAAATGGGATTATAATTTCCCTTTATGAGGATCAAATCCACAACACAAATGTTCCACTGCGCCATGACGGCTTATAATTAACTAAACATTATAATAAAAATTAAATTAAATATAAAAAATATGTGTACATAAAAATAAAAATTAATATTGTCATATAAAAATAGCGTATAAAAATCAACAGGAGATCCTTTATTGAAAAACGTATTGGGGACGCCAAAACTTTCCTGTTGACAAGTGGCTTAGCGGATTATCGGCGCGAGTGTTCATTTTCCTACCGCACTTCATATTTTACTCGTTTAGTCGTTCCTTTCAGAGGAAGTATTCATGAATATAGCATAAGTTATTTAATTTATAATGTTTGTCCCTCATAGTGGCGTAGGGACACAAGAACACTGGTTGTATATTCGATTACCACTCTAGAAATTAAATATTTAATTTTATCTTTTCGCTCTGGTGTAGAGGCAAAGCGAGGCATTAAGTTCCTCTTTAGAATACCTCTAGAATTCGGCGGTAAATAGTATCCCTTTGCCTATCCTGCAATACGCGGAATACAGCGTAAAAAAACCCAAAACCTACCACAAAATTAACTATAATAATTTATAACTATATTTTTCCTTGTTAGCGCCGCCAAATTTTTAGCTATGTTAAACGACAATGACTTGCTGTTTCAGACAAGATGGATGTATTAAAGTATGAAGTATGGTAAATTACTTTTTTGGACGACCTCCAAGACACGATAACTTGTTAATAGATAAATTTAACATATTAAACGGAAGCGAGTGTACGAAATTATTAATGGGATATAAAGAAGCTAACGTTATTGGTATAATTGAATGTCTTCGTAATGTATTTAATGGTTGCGGGTTGCATTGTTGATAGAATAGGTTCCCTTTGCCTACTCTGCTATATGCGGGGTAGAACTACACGCAATGTTTAGAAAATGAAACAAAAAGTAGGCAACAGAATGTCAAAATAATTAATTGAAAAAATACCTATATACAAAATATCTTATAGAATTTTCATGTATGTACATCGGTCCAAATCCTAAGCAAATTGAATTTCGATACATACGAGTATAACAAGCAAGTTTAATTTAAATATTGAATATTTCATAACTGAACTTGTGATGTGAATTTAAATCTCATATGATATGAAAATCCACAAATTATATGCGAGAGATGAATTGCTCTTAAGCCGTAGAGTACTGTCTGGCACTTATTAATTGGTTTAAAAAGCCATAATTATACGAGATTAAAATTATATATATAATACTTTTGAAATAAAAATAAGTGTATACTATAAAAATATTGGGGAATTTTATTAGCATGGTAAGTGTTTAGTGTAATGTCACTTTGTACTATATTCACCCTCCATTTGGAGACATTACGTATTAATCTTTAGTTCCCTACGAAAAGATAGAAAAAGTTTAAGCTATAAAAACAATTTACATGTATGTCGGTAGTGTTGAAACACTCCGTTCTTCACTTTTGGCCCAAAATCGACATATCGCATGCTGAGTGATGGAAAACTAATGTTGCACATTAAATTATCAGACCAAAGAAATGAAAGTAATTTTGATATAATTATTACCTTAAGTGGGAATCAAACTTGGAATCATCAAACATCTATAGCACCAGATATGACAAGTAAAGCATTTTTTACATAGCTTCCTACCAACCCTTATTAGTTACAAGCGTAGATAAGACCGAAGTTGTTATACTATTACCGCCTTTCATATGGAAAACTTTTTTAATTTCACCAGGGTTGAAAATTTATTATCAGAATTCATTTTTGTATAAAATAATCCTCACTTATCCAATAATCCTGAAACATTTAACTCGAACATATAAATTGGTACTGTACAAAATAAATATAATAGTTGAAGTGCTATTAAAATTATTGAGTTTATGTATAAATATGTACAACTTAATTAATTAGTGTAAATTGAGGGCAAGCGACGCAGGGAAAGCGCGCGATTGTAAACGCGACAGGTTGTACGTTCAATTCTCTTCTTATTCTTCTTAATGTGCCTCTCCAACTGGTGAAGGTTGGAAGTCAACTTCGCATACTTAGTCCCTGTACGACGGTTTAATTCTCACGTAAGTGTGGTGTTTCATAGAGCGAAGAAACAAAAATAAATCACCCATTCCCTTCAGTGGGAATCCCCAACTGCCGCGTTTGCACTTCAGTCAGACGCCGTAGCGCCGCGCCACGACGGATTCAAAAAATAAAATATTAAACACTTTTCATTTACTTATATCACTTAACCGACTTTTTCGTTTGAGTAGTTTCATACATGTTTATTCGTTATTTTCAACAAGCATACAACAGAAAAGCGAAAAATATATATACGAATATAATATATATTAAAAAAGTATAAATTTTAAAACAGTTCATTTCTAAAGTATTCATTTAGAGTAAGATGAAGCTTAAAAATAATTTTCATATATATTTTTTTATTTCTCTAAGCATACTTGCAAGTTCATAATAAATGCATGTCCTCTTTAACTTCACTGCATGGTTGTTTAAAATAATATTATAGTGCACTCTTTAAAATTACATTTACATATATTAAATGAAAAAGAAGAGACTGAAACACTATTGTGGCTTATTTGATACCAGCATCAATGCTTGGGGTACACTTTCTACTATCACTTCTTTATAGTTTCACGCATTATCCCGCATCTCTATTTTCGCTCTTATTACGGAATAGTGGGTAAAAAATTCAGCGTTTCGACTTGCCGGTGAAAGAAAATGAAAATAATAATTAATTTACCGAATGGGGATCGACTCATAATCATCGCACAGCCAGACACTGTTTCACTGCGCCAATGACCTTTTAAATGAAATATTAAAACAAAATATTCGAGGCTGTCATGGCGACCACAAGCGACTGTTAACGTGAGGGTTTGGTATTGAACCCAAAACCGTCCCGTTTACAGCCAAGCGCTGAAGAGCTCGGCACATCGACCTCTACAATATAAACAAATACATTTCAAACAAAATATATTTTTCCCTGAACCCCAATATCCCTCAGTTTTTAGTATTTTGCACCTTATTTCGTCTATGATGATACACATACAGACATACATATGTAGATGATACAGTGCTTGGATAAATAAAGCTTACAGCCGTAGCATACGAATAGGTCTCGTAGAGCCAACGTGATAGGTGTGCTATGCATTTTAATAAAGACGTAGCGCTGTTATTGTTACATCTGGTATTGGATTAAAAAATATACATTTGTATACTGTAGCTGTAAAAGCTGACGTTTAATAAAAATAAGAATTAAATTAAGCAGTTTCACACTTTTTCCTGTAAGTATGGGTTGATAGAGTGAACATAGAGTTAAGTGCGGTGTTATGTTCCGCAACTTAACACTTAAACTTAGCACTTAGTGACCCGGAACTTCGGCCTCATGAAATTAAGGAATGTCCTCACACTTGGTTCCCTCTGCCTAACCTTGTAATTGCGGGATAGAGCGTGAAAAATGATACCTTCAGGCACAAAACTTAAAATCCTTTCAACTCTCCCCAATCAGAAGATTCCATTCCATCTCCAAATAATCGTAACCAGATGTGCCCACTAGAGATACTAATTCAACATGAACACGTATATAACGATTTATACGGACTTATATTCCGAATGGCTGAGTACAAATCAAATAGACTTGGTTATACGAGCATGATCAATATCATTTGTTTGATGTTGGAAGGCAAATTTTAATAGGAAATAGGGATATGCTCTCTATATCATTCTATTCATAGTTTTGTAATTTCAATAAGATGGACGGACGTACCTACTTGATGTTAGTGATTTAGTATGTGAAATAAATATATGGGCACTCTTAGTTCTCGTTGTTAGGTACTGCTAGGTTAGAATAGCTGTAGTAGTGTTATGTGTGAAATATAAATGTCCGATGAGTTAGGTTTGTAACTAACTAAGGAAAATGAAGAGTCAAATAACGGCACTTTAAAATATAGATTCTTTTCAAATAATTTATAAATTAAAAAAAAACGGGCGAGCCTAAAAATATACTGCACTTATGTACCTATATATAATGTCCACAAAATTACTAATTGTATTTATATTCTTCCTTATATAGACCATATTATAAAAACACCAACAAAATATTCTGTCCAAACCCACTTCTTTCTTCAACCAATATGAATTTTAATACTACAAACTTGGAAAACAAAAATTGAGTTTTCCGTCAAACTTTACTGTTGACTGACGGAATATTGTAACGGAATATTTTCGACAAGCGCCTGTCGATCAGGTGGGTTTTATATGTAAAATGTTAAAACATAGTCGTGTCAGAAGTGAAAATTGAATGTAAAAATATTTTTTCATCTTCACACTTCATACAGCAAAAGATTCCATTCTTTCCACCTTCCAGAGAGGCAGAACTGAACGCCACGTTGGTAAATAATCAGAGAAGGTTCGATTCCCACAATGCAATTCCTCCAGAATCCGGCGGAAACTAGGGAACGAAGTGTCTTAACACTTTGTTTTCTCTGCCTACCCTGCTGTCAGTATGAAACTGTTTTTTTTTAATAATTTGTATCCTGTCAAACTTGTGGTCTTTGTTACATCGCTTATTTATCTAACGCATATCACTAAAAACGCTTTTAAACATACATTATATGTTTCAGAAAGCAATCGATAATAAACAAATCAAATAAAAGAAATCTAAACATCAAACAACATTAATAAATCGTTCGTTATATTCATGAGCCATGCTGGCCATTATTTAATGTGACGACAACTCCTATATTGCAATTGTTTTTATAAATTTTAAGATTTTTTAAAATAAATATTCTGTACAGCATAATAGTTCCAGCGCTCAGTGATTCACCGTCTGTAAAAGCGATGACTGTGGGTTCAATATATGAGTTTTATAACAGCATTCATCACAAATACATAAAATGTATGTTTTTTTATTTATTTTTTATTTATTACTATCAAATATCCATACAAATATATTTTTACATTGATGAAGGCACTACAAAAAACCACGAAGGTTTGTCTCGAGTACCATAACTCGTCTAAATTATAGATTTAAATAATATTATTTTAATAGTCGATTTAAGTCAGTAATTTTACTTCGTATTTTAGTGTCTAAGTTATTTATTAAGTAAGGAACCATGTATGCCCGGGTGCGCTGTCCGTATTTGTTATTAGCTGTTAGTGAAACTAATCTCTTTTGTGTCATATTGCGTGTTGCAATTTTATAAAAAAAATTTTTTTAAACTGCAAGTCGAAATAATTTTCTTTTAATATTGTAAAATTAATTTTATCATAAAGGGGAATAACTTGGTAGTATTCAAAGAGAAGGTTTTTATTATGTAAATGTAAATGTTTGTCTGTGCATTCTAACAAATGGTTGTAATAAAAATATCCATAATAAATATTGACCAAATACTTATAAAAAAGCTATGGCAGGCTGCCCTGCCAGCAATTCGGCGCGGAAAAAAATATGGACGCTACTAATGGAATAGTCCCAGCTAAATGGAATTTCAATTGGAGTTCATTCGTATTCTTGTTCCAGGCCTCGACTGTTGCTGTGTTTATTTTTAAATCATCTAAGCATTAGGTTAACTATATCTTAATATAGTTTATTAGGAAAATCTTGAAAATTGATGTTTTTAAGTATTATTTATTTATTTATATCGTCATATTTTATAATGACTCAAATTTCGACGGAATGTACATAACAAAGCATTAAGGTATTTGACAAAAACTAAGCTATATGTTCATTTTTTAGCAGAGAAAACCTAAAGCTCCTCTTTTTACTTTCCGCCAAATTATAGAAAAATCAAAGAAATGTAAAAAAAAATTACTTCCCCCGAGTAGAAATCGAACTTACATCCGTAGCTTTTACAATCACACACTGTACTGCAACACCACCAAGACTTTAATGCTATGCAAAGCTAAGAAAATACAGGCTATTTGACATAAACATTAATTAAATTTATTTAAACACACACTTTATTGTATGAGTGTAGCGTTTGTGGCGCGAAGTTTAGTGTTGTTTAAGGGTCGTAGCGACTGAGATGGCACAGCCGTCGTAAAAGATCCCGTTCGTAGGGTTAGCCCTTTAATGTTTAATATTAATTAATAGAGTTTTACTCATTCTTCCGGTTTTGGTTATTTTTGATATTTAAAGATATGGAATTTATTTTGAAACTTTAACAAAAAAATATATTAGATTATTAAATCTTATTTTAACATGGTAATACGACAAAGCGCGGTGGTGGGTTTCATCTCTAAACACGTAACATTACTAAAATTGGGCCAAAAATGGGGAAAAGAGAGAGAGCGCCTTAATATTAGGTTCCCTCCGCCTACTACTAGAAAAATATACTATCCAAGTTCGAAAAAAGCTACTTCAGGCACTCGTTAAACGAATGCCTGTTTACTTTTAAAATTTTCATTTTTTCTTACCTAATCAAATGTTCACTATATAAAATAATATAAATCATAAATTATTTACCACATACAAAAACTAAAATTAAACAAAAACTTTAAGTGACATCCCTAGAAAACCGTCCTCAGCTCCGTCACTACGGCTTAACCGTGGTCGTAAAGGTTACGATTGTAGTTCGTCGTAGGTCCGCATGAGCTTAATACATTTGCCCTTAAATTGACTATTCTTAAAATAGTTAAGGTCAATCTTGAGGTCATCTTCATTCAGATACGAAGGACAATGCTGAAGGTTTCGTTCTATAAAAAAGAATTAATTCAGATTCTTGTAAAGTAATTCTAGAAGCTAATATGGAAGCAGAATTATAAAAAGTCTCCTAGTTCAGGCATTGTTTGTTTTTCCAGAAACGTTGCGTTAGGTTCCGCCACTTAATGCACAATATCTAGAAAATTGGGTGGTGCATGGAGAACAGGGTGCCTTAGCACTGGGTTCCTATTGCTTAACACGCTTTATGCGGTACACGGTGTACAGCTAAAAACAAATAAAACATATTTTTTTATTCTACTCTCTGAACACATAATCTCTTTGTTAAAGATATTCTCAACATAAAACTAAAAAACCTTAAAATTCTTCTAAATATTCCAAATAATTATAACTTTAGTTATATTTCTTTCTGGTTTAATCAGCAATGAAAAAAAATAAGCATTCTCCATTTTATCTTCAAAAAAAAACAGAGAGCACAGAACGGAGAAAATTCAAAACACGCATTTAAATCAATATTGCAACAGAAAACGGTAGCTTTACTACTAAATCTAGCAGAGGTTAAAATAAATCGGAACGTCGAGCACCATTAAGCCAGGCCGGTAATTGACTGGAAAGTGTCGAAGTGAATACTGTACGTCAACGGCTTGGGAAATTGTATGACGTGAATTTTGTAATATGCAATTTAGGGTTAATATTTGTAGTTTATGATTGGGTTACATTATTAATTGATTGCTGTTGACTTTTAAGCCAAAATTAAATTCGCTTCACGCTGTATCCCGCACACAGCACGGTAGCCAGAGGGAATCTAGTGTTACGACACTTCGTTCCTCACTACCTTTCCTCAATTCTGGAGACTGCGTGTTGAGTGGTTTAGATTATAGGTAGTTGAAATCTTACTATATTGTATTTTTACACAATATTTGTTGTCTTATGTCTCGGTTAAACATAGAAATAAGTAAATAAAGTTCTATATACATATTGGGATATTTTAAATGTGTATTGGTATATGTGCTCAAAGCTATCCGTTGAACTCAACGCAGCGCCTTGTCTTCTTACAGAGACAATTATGCCCATTGACGGCCTCAAGTTTATTTCTCGATTTGTTTTAATTTTAAAAATAAATCGAATGGAATGTTGTAACACTCTCCTCCCTCTTATATAGGTAACCTATACATTTGTGGGTTATAGCGTGAAGCTACAAAAAAGTATTTCAAAACAACAAAAAACCTTTAGTGTATAATAATATAAAAGTTCCTCTAAAAAAATAGAATATAGCTTAGAGCACTGTGAATCTAAACTAAAGTATTCTATAATTTTTCCAGCTTCACGCCTTATTAGCAATTACGCACTTGGCCTAGCTGTTGTGATGATAATCCAAGACCTGAGTTGCTTTTTAGTGCACGATTAAAATGTATTTTTATATTTTAATTTATTTACTGTCAGCCATCTCCCGCATATT
>HE671147.1:59201-70350 GCA_000313835.2 Heliconius melpomene melpomene | reverse complement strand
ATTTTATAATCTAAAAATTTCATCAAAACAAAAACATAACAAATAATTTAGCAACTTAATATATTACTTTGTTTTAAATGACAACACACAGAAACAGATTAAATCGTGTTTACCAGAAACCAAATAGGATTTCACCAATTTCTTTTCCACATAATCTATGGTGACACTGTGCAGGATAGAGCGTGTGTATCGTATCTAATGGATGAAAGATAAGGGTTATTGCTAAAAGGAGGAATTGTACGTACGTACATAAAACAAGTCTGTAGAAAAGTTTGCTAATTTGAGAAAGCTTAACGAGATCTGAGAAGGAGATATGTGGCCAGGCGTGGCGCAGAGGAACAAAGTGTAAACGTGAAATGCTATGGGTTCGATCCCCACTTGAGGAAATGAAATATAAATTTAAATTTCTTCGTTCGGGTGTCGAGGCAAATCACGGTGTAGAGTTCCGCCACTCAACACGCAATGCGTCCATAATTCGGTGGAAAGCGGGAAACGGAATGTCTTAACATTAGGTTCTCTCTGCCTACCATGTTTTGTGCGGGATACAGCGTGAAGCTGATTCGCTTTATAACGAGATTTGTTCGTCTTAACACATTAGCTTCATTTATAACGTCAAATTGTGGACGTAGGTATGCTACGCTTAAAATTAAGTAAATTGGAATAGCTAATTTATTTTTTATTACAAATAAACGTACGTGTGTCCATTAAATAAGCGAGGGTTTTCTGGCTCGCCATTTACTTAAGTATAGCAAATTCATTAAATTAAAAATTTATTTATATAAGTTACTATTAAGAAAGTGGGATTAATCAATTCTCTTTAACGACTTTTACAATATCCATTCGTAAAGTTGGACGCAACTTGTTTGACTTGGCCTTGGCTTGGTCTTTGACAGAGACTTAATTACAAGTGCCTGTCGAGGCAACAGTGTAAAATATAATTTATTTTATATAATTAGAATTGATTATATTTGTTATATATAGAGGAATATCTAGAAAGATATGGAATTCGTTAAACTAGATTTAAGCGTACAACGTACGAACGTACCTTTAAAGTATACTATAATGAAATAAAAAAAATAAGTAACTAGCGGACGCGCGCAGCTTCGCTTGCGTATTTAGGGGTGAATTCTAATAACCCATGAAATATATATTCGATGAAATATTTTTAAGAGTCTAAATTTCAAATTTTATAAAATACGGTGACCATTTAAAGATTTTTCCATACAAACTTTCAACCCCTTATTTGCACCCTTAGGGGGTGAATTCTAGAAAACCAGGACTTGTCCTCACTGACACGCACAGCAGTAACCGCTGATGGTAGAAACGTGAAATTTGGACAGATGTTTACTTTCGTAATCTGGACATCCACTAAGGGATTTTGAAAAATTTTAACCCTAAAGGGGAGAAATAGGGGTTGTAAGTTTATATGGATTTTTTATGAAATCGGCACCGATTTTTATAAAATCGTAAATTCAGACTCTTAAAAATATGAAAATATTTAATTGAACACGTGTTTCACCCGCTAAGGGTGCCAATAAGGGGTTGAAAGTTTGTATGGAAGAATCATTAAATCGTCACCGATTTTTATAAAAATCGAAACAGACTTAAAAATATATCATTGAATACATGTTTCGTAGTTTATTTTAATTCATCCCCTAAGGGTGCAAATAAGCAGGCGAAGCTGCGCGCGTCCGCTCGTTAAAGAATATTATTCTTTTGTTTACACTGAGATATTGCGTTACTTGGGATTTAATGTCTTTTGTTTATAATAAGACCTAGGAGACACCAGCACTTACGAGACACATATATTATGGCAACCCACATGTTGGCTACACACTAATATGTTTAGTAGCCATTGTTCATCAAATACTAACTAACTGGATCTCAAATGCATTTATGGCTCAAAATGGTGAGTATTTAGTTTAATTGTTTATGTACTTTTTAATGGTTTATGTTCTATTCGTGAAATGTGTAATAAAACTAATGCATTTAAACCAATTTTAATTTTAAGTTATTATGTTGTTTACTTTTCCATATATTTATGCGACTCGTGGTGGGTTCGATTCCCATTCGAGGAAATGAAATATTTAGTTTTTAATTTCGACGAATGCAACACGCAATGAACCTTCGGAATTTGGCGGAAAATGAGAAGCGGAATGTCTTAACACTAAACTGCCTCTGCGTACAATGCTACATTCGGAATATAACTTGAAGCTTAAAAAAATAATCTATTAAAATCTTCATCGTATTGAATTTTATTACAAGAATTGTGTTTCCATATAGATATAGGACTAAACATTGTTTATACAAGTACTAAAATAAAAATACCGATAATAAAATTACCACCAATCTATAAAATCCAATAAAATTATGTCAATACCAAAAACCGGAAACTTCGAAAGCGAGACGAGTACGAAACGTGGAATAACTCATGCAAATATCGGAAACTTGCAGAAACGAGACCGTCAAAACTTCACCGCGTATTCCAACGGTTCATAAAGTCACCCCCCACTCCCTTACGACTTGAATAGACAAATGTTCCAACTTCGGGATGCTTTTACGTGGATACCACTTGGGAAAAATATACGCTAACACATAAGTTTCATTTATGATGTGTGTTTTTTTTTGAACTTCACATTTACCTTGTACACGGTGAAATCAATGTATTTTTCAGTTTCACGCTTTATCCCGCACAAAGGGGAGGCAGAGATAAACCAGTGTGAAAATATTCTGTTAATCACTTTCAGCTCAAATTTGTGTTTTACTAAGAAATGAAAATAATTATTCCGCCGAGTGGATAACTAAACTATACTATAACAAGACGCTATCACTTCGTCACGTATAAGGACGAAAAGTGAACAAGGGAGTGTCTTAACACTAAGTATATTATGTTATAGGTATGCAAGAGATCCGTGTAAATAAATTCAATACCTTATTTTTATAGAATGACTATAAAATTATTTATAGCTTTGTAATACCTAGAACGTAATACCTCAAAACATACATTTAATATTAAATTCATAATAAAAATATCCATCTTGAATAAAGGCAGTATACTCAGTCGTATAATATATAAATTGCAGGTAATAAATAAACATGCTGGAGCTAGACGCCTTGATGGCTCAGGGTGCGTGTTACATTAGTGGTTTGGACATGGAACTAAAATAAAATTAAATATGTTATTCTTTGTAAAATACAATATATTATATTATGTTATTTTTATATGTTATATTTGTAACCTGTATAAAATTAACTAATATTAATTAAATTAAGATTAGTCTAAATTACTGCGTGCAATTTTTTTTAAAATTTCTTTAAGATAAATATTTAAAAAAAAACCTATTAAAACGAAACAAGAACCACTATAAAACAATGTAAACACGACCCCACAAAAGTTGTCAAAGAGCAAAAGAAGAAGGAAGATAGCAACGAACCAAAGTTCACAAATAAAACTTAGCGAGCGGTAGAAAGGAAAGGAATCCCTAGATGAAAGGTCTACGCATACACTGCGGCCGAACTTACGGCGAGTTTATAAGAGCGAAACATACATACATACATACGTGCATATTAAGTTGCAAGTAGTGTTAATACACTTTCTTGTTTACTTCCCCACTTTCCACGAGGGTTTTGAAGACAATGGCTTCTGTTCTTGGAACTCTTAGTATATCGGATTAAGGAACACCTTGGAGGATTGGACGTGTATACGTAAACAAAACAATTCAAGTACTGAATGAAGCTACTATGAGAAAAGACAAAACACGTTATATGGTTAAATGTTTAGATAAATGGCGAAACTTAACGCCATATTTTGTCTGAAAAATAATATTGAAAGCCCAATTAAATAATCCGGTAAATGAGGTTAAAATTGAATATTACAAGGACATTGGAAAATTATTTGCATTTTTGCTAAGCAAGTTGTTCATGGACGAAATCGATGTCGTTGAAGCGATAAAACCAACACCGATCTATCATCACACCCCTCAGGAAAGGCACATTACACTATTAGAAATATTTTGATGGAAAAATGATGAATTATTCATATATTTCGAGTAGTTCGTAAAGTAGTGGAGTAGGTTAAGGTCATGCGTAGAATAAATAATACTATAACATATAATGCTAAGCTTGTAATATCCATATAGTATATAAAAATATATGTAAGTAATAATAGTATTCGTGTATATAGTGTTCTATGTAGTTATAAGGATAATAGATATTTAGAAAATTAAGTATTCTTTTCTCTCCAATTGGTTTTTCTAATTCTCCAAAAAGAACACAATTGTCATTTTAGTCAGGAACCTGCCAACTGAGTCATGATGGTGTCTTTTATGAAATTGTGCAGAGTAAAACTTAAGTAAACGTTTTCTTTTATGAAGTAACCATTTACAAATGAGATAAAATTAGGAAATAATTTAGGTTCACATGTTTAGTTGTAGTTCTATTGAAACTGTGATACAGCTTCAATAGTACTATTACCACACATTATAGCGCCCCCTAAATCAGGATTCGATGAGAATATTTATGAGGATAGTACGAAAAAAATAAGATACAATACAAGAATATCAAACGTACTGCTAATTAACACGCACTAACAATTATATAGCAAAAAAGAAACAATTACTTATATTAACATTGAAAATAAATATCAGACAGAAATAGAAAAAAAAGGAATAACATAATAAACAACCATAGCAAATATCGTAAATACATATAAGAAAGGTTATATTTATTTGTGGATATCATGTATTAGCTGTAACGTTATTAAATGTCAACAACGCACTAAACCCGAATTGATTTATTTTGACCCAATGACTGTTAAGGTCAGGCTGTTTTGTCAAGAATTGTCGCCTATAAAATTGTTATGCTTTCCTATAGTTGAAGACCTGGTCTGAAAATATCACTAGGAAAGAATTAAAAGTAAGAGGACGTTATGGACGGCATGAATAAAGAGTTTGATGACAGATGCTGGAATAGGTGATGTGGACAAACCGTGAACGGAACCCCCTTCTTTCTTTCTAGCTAGCTAAGAATGAGCAGCACTATAGCATGTGACATTTCATTCCGAATTTCCTTCTTAGGTGTAGTACAAAAAACAATATTTCATACAATAGATTATGATAAAAAATATAAAATGTATAATAACATTAAAATTACTTTATATAAATATTTAACAGACGTCGTTGATATTTACTTTAGGCAAGTAAATATAGTTAGCATGAAAATTTAAGCACTCTACCAACTTTCTACAACAATAATTAAAAGTTTATAGCATATAATATAATGACATTTTAACTGAAAATGTATTTATATGATATGTAATATTTGATGTTAGAACGACTTTACTAAACTTTTACAAAGAATAATATTCACATTTATTTTTAATATGAAAAATGTTTCTGCATATGTTTTAACAGCTAAAACTTAAACTTCAAGTCTGAGTGGTGCGATTTATATGAAAGTCTAGACTATTTTACTTTCAATTACTTTTCTGCTTGAAACTTTTTCAATACCTTTTAAACAAATAGAAAATAATATTCTTTAATTATGTATTTAGATATAGTTTTGTTATATGTATAGATTTGTATAATAAACATTTTACTATATTTACATGCGTTGGTTTGCACTGGGACGACGCAAATTTTAAATATTGTCGTTTTATCGTTGATATAAAAATATATACAAATAGAATTTACCTAAAATTATAAATAGAAAATTGGAAAGGGGAACTAACGAAATACATTACATAATTACAAGATAATTTGTTAAAAAATATCTCATAGAAGAAAATTATGGTTTAAAGTATTTTTTTTGTTATTTCAGCGATTATAACAAGTTTTTACTATAAAATATAGCATTGGATTCGAACACGTGTAGGAATTTTCTGCTAAATAGGACGACAGGGTTAAAATTATCTTATGCAAGTTTACACTGACAAATGGAGCTAATATTTAAAATAAAGAAAATAAAAAATAAATAGAAATAAATATATTAATGCATTTTATATAGAAACTTAAAGAGTAAATTTCCGCTTAAGCTATAGGATATATTAAGCTTCGGTGAATCACGACCAATAATATTAAACGTTTAGACTCGGCCACCTGTGGTTGACAGTAGCTATATTACGTTATTATAAAAATTCTCAAAGGGGTTATATATTATAACGTTTAAGAGTTTAATTTAAAATAACGGAAATTATAGGAAAATTTCTATAAACATAAATACAAACCTAACCTGAATATTGAGGGTACGAGAGACCTAGTATCAGAGCATTCCTTTCTACACTTTTCACACGAGAGACTCAATAGAGTGACGGAGTTCAACGCTGCGTTTTGGTATAACACATGGATGAATGAATGAAACAATTAGATATCATAAAATAATAAATATTATTTGGTTACCATATATTGTTTGCTAATCTCGAAAAATACTAGTTCGAATTGAAAAAAAAAAATTGGTGTACCGACACAACTCCATTGATCGACGAAGGCTACATTCTATCACGTTAATCCCTTCAATGAAATCCACTGTACCTGAAGTCAGGGTTACCTCAAGCATTTACAACGTATGTATATCATAGAAAACTCTTACTCATATCAATTTCACAAAGAAAGGCTGGCGAAGCCGCCAACACAATCTTATAATACATTAAAAAAATCATACACTTAAGACAAAGTTATAAAAGAAAACAAAACAAAAAAGAAAAACAACATTTTCTCCGTAACTCTCCAAGATTTATGAACATAACTTATGGTTGGAGTGATGCGGTCATTACAGTACAGTACACTTTACTCATCTTGAAACGTCGCGTTTTAAACATAGCAATAAATATTTCTTGTAATCCCAGATATAACACGAGTATCTATGATATATTAGTGTATGAGGCTGGGTTGGTTGCTATCTTTTTGTGGGATGATATCTAGGAATTATTCAAAGAGTTTTATTTTATGACAGTTTAATGTTACTTAAGAATTAACTAATGTCTAAGTGCGGCTATTAAATATTCATAGTTTTATTATATTTATTTCTTTTGGTTTACCACTGTATTTAGCACATAGAAGTGTAGACAGAGTGCTCCTAATATTAGGACACTCTGTTCCACACTTTCTGTGAATTAAGAAGGCATTGCGTATAAAGTGGCGGAACTTAACTCCGCGCTTTACCTCGATACCAGAGCGAAGAAATGGAAATATAAATGTTGTTGAAATATAAATGTGTTTCCCTGACTGGATATCGATCCCACAACCTATAGTATTTACTTAACTCTAGGTTCCCTCTAGCTACCCTGCTATACGAGTATGCTAAATACAGACACAACGTGAACTCAAAAAGAAAACACAAAACATCATCCATCTTCATATTCAATGATAAAGCCACTATAAAAACTATTAAGCTAACATAATATTTCATACAGAATCTCTCCACTCTACCGCATATTAGACGTGCGAGATTGAAATATTATACGTCCCGCCGTGGTTTGAAGCGGAAAGTTTCTGGTGGCGATTACGCTCGACTAATTACCGCCTATCACGAATTTAAACAACATTTGTAGTAATATTAACATAATTATGCATATATTTTCGAATTACTAAACCACTATGGTTTAGTAATGGCGAGTTTGAATGAATTCGGTTGTTGAGGGGCTCTAATACAATTTGGGGAATTGCATCTATAGCTTCTTTAGATTTGAGCCCCCTAGTCTTGAAAAATCGGTGGTGCAATTTGAATTTAGTTAATGGAATACATTCTATATTACATCATATTTATGGTTTTAGTATATATATAAATGAGTATGGAACTCAAAACTGTACTCTTAATTATTTTCATTAGACCACACAGGCGAAGCGAAAGAAACGAAATTTATTTTTAAAAAATATAAAAAAAACAATGCTTTTAAAGGATTCGTTCCATATTTACTTCAGACTGATATTTATTCAGATTTTACAATATTTTATTTTCGTATGAATGATTAGGTTTATTCATATTTCCAGAGCGCTCGTTAATTCGTTAAAACGTAGGTGCATGTTCAGGCCACTCGAATAACAACGATATTAACTTTTTATATCTATCTATTCATAAATATCAATAACAAAAATATATTATTTTATTTCGTAAAGGAAATTAAAAAAAATAGGGACTAAACACTCCTTTCCTTGTATTCCTTCCTAATATTTCCATTATCATCGCTGTGGTAACTAGGCAAGGCGACGTTGAATTTCACCACTGAACACACAATACATACAGAATTGGGCGGAAAATGGAGAACGAAAGTGTCTTATCGGGCACGGAGTGTCTTATCACTAAGTTCCTTGGTTCCCTCTGCCTACGCTGCTATGTGCGAGACACAATGTAAAGCAAAAAAAATATCTATATTACTTTAGAACTTGAAAATTCATAATTTTCTTAAACTACCTATTTGCATGTAAATAACAAAGGCGTTGTTAAAAAAGAAGCGTAGTATAATATGTATGTACATATATATAAATTATAAATTTAAAGGCTTTTACGTATTCATTCATGTTATTCGTTCATTTCGTTCAAAAGTGAATGAAAATAAAGAATGCCTTAGAAGAGAAACGCTAAACATTTTAACAAGTTTGAAACGAATTCACAATATTATTGAATGATCGAATTACTATAGCTTTCTACCGATTGAGTTACTATAGATTGAAGCTAAATTGGCGTACAGAAGTGTCTTAACGGAAACGAAGTGTCTCGACACTAGGTTCCCAGGTTCCGTCTGTTTACTTTGCTATGTGCGAAATACAAGCGAGACGCTAAAAAAAACATTTTTCTTATATTTTAGACTTCTTAGTAGATTTACTTAAGCGAATGATACGTACTATACGAACGAAGTTTATTGCTGGAAATTTTCCCCATTAATTAGGTGATAAGACTCTTAAGAGTAATTTACTCGACTGAGACCAGTATAAAATCGACTTAAATTGTTTTTCACAGATGATTGCTATTCAATTAGATTTGTCCCTGAGGTTATGTGAAAAAAGATTTAAGTAGGTTTAAATAAATCAACATCTACCTTTAGAAATAAACATACTGTTTTTGAGTTTAAAGTACACATACATAGGAATATAATAGTTTTCTTTATAAATCTTTTTACGTTCTTTGTTCCGAAAAATCATATTAAACAGGCAACTATGTAAATAATATAATAATTTTGTTCAATATTTTGCTGAATTGAAAGCTGAAAATATAAACACTTCATGATTGCTTCACAACAGTAACGGTTTTTTTTTAATTTTAAAATTAATGCATAGTTAAAATTATATTGAGGCCAGTCGTGACAAGCGTGTGACTGAAAACGACGACTGGTTGGGGGTTCGATCCCCATCCGACGAAATTAAATATTTAATATTATTATTTCTTCGCTCTAGTGTCGAGGCAAAACGTTACGACGACAATACTCTAATTCAGCGGAAATTGGAGAACTGAGTGTCTCAACACTAAGTTCCCTACACCTTGCTACATGCGGGGTAAAGCTGATTTCTTTATTTATTAAATTTTATCATAAGTAACTAAATATTCAAATAGCGGCACTATAATAGGCTAGCTAATATTTAATAACCAACAATCAATACCACGGAGAGAGAGGCCAGAGCGGATCCGGGAATGCAATATTCCCCCGAGATTACAAACTTACCGACAGCTGAATGAAAACAATACGGCACTGAATTACGTTTATCGACAAACATCGGTAGAGGGATTTTTTTGTTATTATTTAAACTATGAGAAAAAGAAAATATTTATATATAGATTTGAATAAAAACTGAATGTGCTGGGTTTAGCCAGTCCACGCCAGTCCGTGCCAAGAAAGCGGAGTGTCTTAACACCTAGTGACCTAGTGACCTGACATTGGGCCATGATAAAATATATGCAACAACACATAATAGAACTGTCTAACTAAACTATTAAGATCTAAGCTTATTTTCGATATAGCAGAGCAATTATAATTAATTAATAATTTCTTATATCTAACATACAAAAGTAATTCACTTATATATCTACATATATTTCAACCCACCACAAGTTACAGTTTGTAAGCTCTGGCTCGCAATTAAAATGAAACAGAAAGAAGCTCAGTTGACAGACGCTGATACGGCAAATGTACCAGACTTCTGCAACACGAGAAAAACTTTTAGCATTTTTAAATTTATATACAAAATGAGAACGGCATTTAACGTTTTCATTTCAGTTATTTAAAGTTATTGTCTTTTTCATAACTCTCGTTTTTCATAACATTCTCGTTGTGCATCTGTCAGTGTGTCAAGACCATTTAACTAAAGATCGCGTGGAAATTTTAAACTGAAATAGCCTATATTTATATATATACTAGTGGACCCGAACGCGGCTACGCCCACTTAAACAATCGGAATATTTATAAAATATATTTATGAAATTATTTTCAGTTTTCAATAGAGAGATGCGTTAAGCAAGCTCATTTTGGGTGACGTTTTCTAACAACAAACTTTGCAAATCGTTGCTTAGCAACGACGGTTGTTATTAATATGGCAGAATAAATTGCATGTCAAATTAATAAGTATTTTAATATATCGGTATATATCGATAATATTACAAATATGAGAAAAAAAAGTATCCTATGTTCATCCCGAGACCCTCAAGTATTTCTATATGAGTATTTTATCACAATTAAATTAGCGGCTTGGCCCTGATTGCCTAAAAGACAAACAGACAGACAGACAGAGTTACTTTCGAATTTATAATATAGGTATGGATATTTAACGAAATTATATTAATTATTATTTTGCTCACAGCTATGTCTTCTACATATACAGGGTGAGTCATATTGAACTTTCCGATTTCAATAAGGTGTGTATTAAAAACAAAGCGACATGCAGTAAAAATTATTTTATTGTTTGAAAGCACATAACATGCAGTTTTAATTTAGTTGGTTTTAAAAATGATATCCTGTAAATGTCTACCTCCATTGACCACACACTGCTGAAGCCTTTCCCGGAAGTTGTCCATTACTCGTCGAGTCATATTCAGCGGAATAGCATTGATTTCTTCCGTGATTGCAGCCTTCAGTTCATCGATGGTTCGGGGACGATGCGTGTACACCTTTTCCTTCAGGTAACCCCAGAGAAAGAAATCGCAGGGGGTTAAATCAGGTGATCTC
>HE671147.1:28234-43759 GCA_000313835.2 Heliconius melpomene melpomene | reverse complement strand
TGGACAGATAAAGTGCATTTACGTAAGCATTGACTAAAACTATACAATATAGTGAATGTAATGAATAAAATTTCTTTAAAAATAAAAATGGATCGTGTTTCAACACATTTCATTGAAAACGTTTCAAAAACATTAGCTGAAAGTTAAAATTTATGTAGAAAAATAGAGCTTGCTTAAGATAGTTAAATGTATTAAGGAAATAACAGGAAGAGAACCTTTTTTCCATACTAGGAACTCGGTCCACGATAGCTTTGCAAATATTGACAGATATTAAGTAGAATTTATTATTTTTACTTTCTTACCTAATAGTTGCATTAAAATTACTAGAAGACAAAAAAAAACAATAGAACAGTTAGAATAAGATAAAAATAGTAAATAAATTAAGCATTGACAATGAACTAAAACCATTTCAATGAACTTATAAATTCTGTAATTAAAATATTTTTAATTAAATCGCCTCATTAGTATGCGACAAATATAAATGTATTAAAAATACTGATATACATTTATTAAAGTTAAGCATATAAACTTTGTGGCCTAGTTATTTCTGTAGATTTCAGTAATGCCGATAACTACCAAATTAATATATAACACACATACATTTATTGTTAAAATATCAATTAATACAATTCCTGTAAATAAAATTTTAAAACAAAACTTACGTCATTTTTAATTATTTACATGAAGATAAATATACTTAAAACAGTAATAAAGATAGCATTTTTACATTTTTTTTTTATTTAGTTTCACACTGTATCACAGTATGCAAGCTGCAGTGGAGACGGAGAAATCTGGCCTCAAGGCACTCCGTTCCGAATGAATTCCAGACATTTTATGTTAAGTGGCAGAATACAAAACAGTATAACTAGAGAGGAGAAATGGAAATAATGAATTCCTCATTCCCACTTTAACAATCCCCATGCATACAATCGGAATTACTATAAGCCGCTTTCAATTTTGATGATATCTTGAGATGCCATTTTAATAATCTGAATTAAAACAACATCTCAAGATCAACCTCAGAATTGAGAGCGATTTATAAACACGAACCGCATTCACTGCTCTACGATGTCCATAACTATGTCTTAATTTGAACTACTCTATAATTATTTACATACTAGTGGACCCGAACGCGGCTACGCCCGCCTGAACTTTACGAATATTTATTAAATATATTTATGAAATTATTTTCAGTTTTCAATAGAGAGATGCGTTAAGCAAGCTCATTTTGGGTGACGTTTTCTAACAACAAACTTTGCAAATCGTTGCTTAGCAACGACGCTTGTTAGTAACATGGCGGAATAAATTGCATGTCAAATATCGAAAATATTACACATATGAGAAAAAAATATCCTATGTTCATCCCGAGACCCTCAAGTATCTCTATATGAGTATTTTATTACAATTAAATTAGCGGTTTGGCCCTGATTGCGTAAAAGACAGACAGACAAACAGAGTTACTTTCGAATTTATAATATAGGTATGGATATTTGATATATATGTATACATCAAAATTAATAAGTAAATGTTATTTAACTAGGAAAATTCCTACTCACTGCAAAGTAGAGCAGAGATTATGCACACGAGAAAACACACAAGAATTAATCAAACTGGTAATGAAAGTTATAGTACGTCGGCCGCGGTAGATGTTTGTAGTTTTACGAATTCGGCACTTAAATTAATAGAAAGCTGATGAAACTGCTGTGCCTGTGTAATAGAATCCTAGAGCCTAATAGTACAAACACTAGTAGCTAGGTACCTAGTGGAGACCTCGCGATAAGCCCTTAACAATTGTTATATAAACAAAGTGTATGTTTGCTTGAGGTCAAGTAGGACTTCTGTTAGATACTACTTGTAAAACAGAAAGCGAACAACTATATATATACTTTGCTATGACAGTAAAGCTAAAATAAACAGGTCCATCTCGTTTTAAGTTCGATTACTTTTCGGGGTAGTCAATTATTGAAATTCCCTCGTTCTGACAAGACAAAGCGAGACGTTAAGTTCAGCCTATTAAAACGCAATGTCTCGAAAATTGTCTAGAAACCAGGTTCCTCCTACCTACTTTGCTATATGGAGATATCGGACGAGACGGAAAAAAATAACGATGTTAAAAAAAACGAAAAGGTACTATGTAATTAAGTTAGAAATTGAATATTTTTTTATATATTCTTAAAATTTTGCCCATGTTTGAATTTAGATTCGTCTTATCCAGCCCAGTAAGATAGTATCGACGATACTTAAGTTACCGTTGTAAGAACATTCAAAAGCCGACCCCCACTTGGATGGGAGACACCGACAACAATAAAATTGATTGTCTTTTTGAGATAGAAATCAGATGTGGAACGTGACTTTTTTAATAAACAAATTGTAAAAAAACGCTAAAATAAAGTTTTCTGTAGCATTGGTTATAAAGACAATAGCCATGGGTTCGATTTGTATTTAGGAAAATATTATTTTTAAATTATTTTTATTTTCTTGTTAGATATTGTGTTACGCATCAAGTCAATATCTATAAAATAGATAGAAACAGGAGATGAAATAACCTTTCACTAGGTTAATAATGCATCTTTAATGTCGACATTTTTCCTAATAAATTATATCTCATACTGGGACTAATATTTATCTAATTCTGCAATATTATTAACTATACTGTATATAACTAATTATATTAGCATTAACTCACGTTTATGTTTAGAGATTCAGCAATGAGACATACATATTTAAAGCCCTTTGATTAATGCCTGTAAATTATATTCGAGATATTATACGTACAACTACCACAAGAGTACTGTTTAAGCAAATTCTTAATACATTTTTACATAATTGTAAAATCTACATACGTAGTGAGTTAATGAAATCGGTTAAAAATAATATATTATTTTACATTATGTATTATTCGTTTCTTTAATATAAATGTTATTAATCACACCGTTAATATCAAAGGCCATTCGTGGCGCAGCAGCGCATACGTGCGACTGTATTCACGAGGAATTAAATGTTTAATATTTTAATTTCCCTGCTCTGGTGTCGAGGCAAAGTGCGGCGTTAAGCTCCGCCACTGAATGCGCAATGCCTCTAGAATTTAGCGAAAAGTAGGGAACGGAAGTGACTGAACGGGTTCAAGGTAACACTGCTATTTGCGGAATACAGCATGAAGCCAAAAAAATTAAATAAAGTAAAGTAAGTAAAGTAAGTAAGTAAGTAAATAAAATATTATTAGAAAAGATATATTTAGGCAGGCCCTGGCAGTAGCCGGGATTAATGCGCGGAATAAGAAGATTATTAGACAAATATATACGTTATAAACCACCTCTGAAGTAAAATCTTAACACTTATAACGTAAAAAACGTTAACATACCATCATATATGAATAATTTTACGAAATCATAGATAAAAAACCAAGATTATGGTTACGCAAATAATTTTATATCTAAGCAAAAATTGTTTCTCGTTTACTTCGTTACACTTTCATAAAACCTGATATTGTTATATTTATTTTAAAACGAAATTTTTCATACTTTAATCCCACAGCAACTATTCAAAACCCTATCTTGGAGTAAAAATATTAGTTACCTAAGCATGTATTTTTATTAAACTTACGTTATAAAACTGTGGAAGACATACGAGATACTTATTCAAGATTGACTATTCTGAAATAGTCTATTTTACTTGCATTTTAATTTAAAATAATCAAATAACGTTGCTATTGTTATTAGATCCATCGTGGCGCAGGGGCACTAGGGTGAGACTGTAGACACGACGGTTGTGTGTTTGATTTCCATTTGGGGGAATGAAATATCTAAACTTTCTTCGCTCTGATGACGAGTAAAGTGCAGAACGAAGTGTCTTATTAACCTGATTAAGTAAATAGAAAAATCACTCTGCTTTCCTTATTTATGTACATCACAGTACACATACTGTACTTGTTAAATGAGCACTATATGCGTAGATTCAAATTAGCGGCAACAAGGCAAGTGACTTAGTCAAATAAATAATGCATCACGTTAATGGATATTAATGTATGTGCGTAATAACAAACTACAATACCATTCACTTTGACAGTTTCAATATCAATTATATAATCCACCTATAGGTATATACATATATATTATCATTGTCGCTCAATTAGCAGGAATACGACTTAACTTGACTGAAAGCAGCTTCACGCTTTTTCCCGTACGGTAGGATAGACCGAAAGAAGAAACGTTAAGACACTCCGCCCTACATTTTTTAACGGTATTAGCAGCATTAATCTACCAAAGAGAACAAAACAAAAAAATAACTAAAATATAATCATTCCCTCGAGTTGGACCCACGACTACACAACAATCGCTTACAGTCAAACGCGACTGTTAAGAGTTCAAATCTGTTTAAAATGCTCCTAATTTGGACTTTCCTGTTGATATTGGCTATCAAAGACCCGCATCGCTTTGACCAAATGGCACATTTTGACACCCAGCACGTCGCTATGTCTTTTAAACAAGCACAGTCCAAAACTGGTTCACCCTCTCCCCACCTGGTCGATCACACATTAGGAGCTATCCCCCCACAATATAAAACAAACGCTTCAAGATATTAATCCACAACTATCAATACAACAATAACTAGAGTAGATGATAAAGTATGAGATAGCAATATCAATTCCATTTTACGAAGCATAAACCGTAGCTAAGATAGCCTTAAAATAAACAAAGTTGGTTCACTCGTAAAGTTAACCCGGCTTTGCTGTACTGCCTCTATCTAGCTTATAGGCAACTAGTGTAATAGAACGTTTATTGGAAATTGTATCAAATATGTACACACGCGATGCTATTAAAATAATAGTTTTAAATATATTTAGTAGACAAGCATTGGCTTGGCAGTTATTAGAAGGTAAGGTTCAATAGAAAATAATAACACATATTACTATTAAATGATATTATAGGCTTTCAAATTCAAATTAATGAAAACTAATACATATTTATGATATTTTACTAAATTAGTGCTCTTAATTCTTTAAAAATGGCAGAGAATATGTAATATTTACTTTCACGCCGCATATACGAAGACGAGAGCAAGAGAGCATTTAGTGTTAGGACACTTTGTTCCCCACTTTTCTTTCCCTAGTGGATTAACACTTTAAAAATATTATTTAATTTTCCGTTTTTATTACATTGATCGAATAGTTAGTTTAACAGGAAATTTACTTCTATAATAAAATAGGAAGATCGACGTCAATAATTATTATACGGAGTTCGCAACTTTACGCTACTTAGGTCATAGTTCTTGTTCTAAGTTTTAAGTACTGACGACTCTACAATCTGACTTTGGACAGGACCCGGTACCGTCGTAAATGCTAGTTTATTGGAGTAGACATGTGAAATCTACTAGATTTATTTAGCTTGAATTAAAAATAATTAAATTGGCTTCACGCTATATCCCGCACACAGCTGGGTAGACAGAGGGAACCTAGTGCTAAGACACTCCGTTCCCCACTTTCTGCCGAATTCTGGAAGCGTTGCATGTTGAGTGGCGGAACTCAACACCGCGTTTGTACAACAGAACATAATAGATATTGTCAGTATCTATTAATTACGGTTTCCCAAAAAATGTGAGTAAAAAAAATTTTTTAATTAGCAACCTAAAGTAAAGTGTAAATATTTATATATTTGAATAAAAAGACAGCAAATTATACAAATAATTTTATTACATTTTACATTATAATATACAAAATAAATAAAAAAAACGTAAACTCAAAAGCCATGTTAAATCGAGAGGTTGCTTCAAAAATATATAACATAAAACGTTAAATGCCCGCCCTAAAGCTTCGCCTGTAAAAGATATTTTTTTTAATGCAATATAAAAGATTTACGGCTTAATTAGCTAGTTTCCGAGTTAAAAGCCGCTTATTGAGTAAAAAAAAAAAATATCGTTCTTTTCAACGGTGGGTACCTACTTCGCTAGATGAATTTTTTTCCCGCTTTGATATATTAATTTTTTTATTGAAAATTTGCGACCCAAGGAAAAAGAAGATGAAATTATTATGACTCAACAAGTTTCATAATACTTTAGTTGTTTTGGCGTGATTGTTATGAAAAAATTTCTATATAAATAAAGTCGAAAATATTATTATTTTTTGCTACACTTGAAAAGTAAGAAAGAGTTTAGTGATAAATTTCCCTAGTTTCATACGAGTTACAGTCCCATATTCAAATTTGAGTCAAATTTGTGATCTCCATTTTCAATTTGAATTTAAGACATACTGCGTTGAGTGGAGGATCTTAACGCCGGAGTTTCTCCTATCACTACGAGTGTAGATCAAACCCAAAGTAGCTATCCTTACAGTCACACGCTGTCACCTTGCGAACTTTGCTACATAAATCGAATTCTATATATAAAATATAATTCTATATATTAAATATTAACTTCAACATATGAAATGTACCTGCTTTTACTGCACCGCGTGGGCGCTATCCGTATTTCAAATATAGATACTACGTTGGATATTAGAAAGTAGCATCCTGCTTTCAATATACTTTAAGATGAACAATGTTTTCAATTCAAGTAATCCATTAATACAATTTATTTATAAATTTCAAAGAATTTCAGTGAATGAAGACTTATACTAACAATAAAGACGACTAATTTATTTGCTTGCAACTGCTAATCTCAACAACTTAATTTATTTCTTGGAAAAAATATGTTTGTGTAGCATAGTCCATTTATCAAGCCAATATATAGCCTATTATTACATGACGTTAATCGATTCAATACAACTCACTGTATTCTGTCTTTTTTTTTTTTTTTTTTTTTTTAATGGAAAAAGGACAAGGCAAACGAGCGTTCGGGTCACCTGATGATGATCACCGCCGCCCACGACCCCGTGCAGCACCAGAGGAGCTACAGGTGCGTTGCCGGCCTTTGAGGTGGAGATAGACGCGCTTTTTGAAGGTACCCATATCGTACCGACCTGGAAACACTGCCGCGGGTAGGCTATTCCACAGTTCGGTGGCGCGTGGAAGGAAATTCCTACGAAACCGAACAGTAGTGGAGTGCCACGCATCCAGATGGTGTGGATGATATTTGAGTTTGTGACGTGCTGTGCGGTTAGAAAATTCGGCGGCAGGTAACAGGTCAAACAGTTCTTCAGAACACTCACCATGATAAATGCGATAGAGAACGCACAGCGAGGAGACGTCTCTACGCAGAGCCAAAGTGTCAAGCCTTTCACAGCTTACTGGGTCCTTAATGATTCGGACAGCTCTACGTTGTATGCGATCAAATGGGTCAAGCTGATACTGGGGTGCACCAGCCCAGAGATGAGAACAGTACTCCATGTGTGGCCGAACCTGGGCCCTATCTTAATTTTCTTTGAAGACGTGAATGAATCCGCCGGTAAATACTGGTCAAAGTATGTGGTGTCTATATTATAAATTAATTTAATATACTTATTTAATTAAAAACAAGTATTATTTAAAATTAATAAAAAAATATACTACATGGTTAAGTCCTCTGATCAAATCGCGCTTAGCATCTCACAAACGAGTAAATAAATATATACCTACTATAAAATTACTACATACAAAACAGAAATATATAACAGCCTTTAAGTTACATAATTTTGTGTTAAAAAACATTTTTCGTGATACATAAAATAACATCACTATTTACTACCAATTTTAAAATGTCTATTTTCAGTCGACTCACATAGCAGAGCATGTCGGATTCAGCATTTATTCTTCTTTATGGCATCCATTTTCAAGTTTCATACATATTTGATATGTTGGGGATTTTCAAGTAACTCCTACATTGTGTTATATTTTTTAAAAATATTTAAATAGAATTATTTTGAAAAAGTTAAATAAAAATCCAGATGTTTTTAAATTGATTTACACTTAATATATTCATATATACATATTTCCTATACAAATCACTATAAATAAAAATAAACAAAACAAAACAACAAGGAAATAAAAACAAACAAACAAAACACAAATTCAATAAAATATAATAATATACAAACAAATGCCAAGTTACGTATAAAGTATGGCAGGCACAAGTTTAATTCTCAACACAGAAAGATACGTCCGCACGCACGACTGAAGCCGGGCCAACTGAAGTGAACGAGCACGTTGCAACCCTCGGGAGCCTTATATTACATAGGGGATGATTGCTTATATTAAGATACTTGTGCTAGTCTTAACAGGTGGGATTTGGAGTGTTTAATAGGTAAATTAACTAAATTGTAAATGGTAAATTAACTCTATATCACTATCAAGATGATAAAATAAACTTAAATATTCAAAATTACTTAGAAAAAAAGATATTAATTATATTGTAGCCACAAAATTGTTCGCGTGACTATTAAAAAAACATCCGTACTTATATTAATTCCCATTTCCGTAAAAATTTCGGGAAAAGTTATAAAAAAAACTAACAAAAAATATCTGCATTGAATTAAAACGGTTAATAAATTGTCTCTAACGACTGAGTGTGGGAGCTTTACAAAAATATGTAATAAAATAAAAAAAAAACAATATTTTTATGAGAAGGCAAAGGTTGATCTAACGTACTAAAAAATCCCGAAAAGCTTCCTTTTTCCGAAAAGCTATTTTAAAACATTTTGAACAAACACAGTGTCGTGTTTACGGAATATTCTTTAACACTGCGAAAATATTAAGCTTTGATGTTAAGCTTGCTTTAATTACTGTAAAATGTCACAGGGGCAGGAGATTAATTGAGAACCTAGCTCGAGTAGTCTTGTTACATTAGGAACTTAAGATATTTCTACAAAATAAATGACTCTCACATTTCTAGGTATTTGAAGATGTTAAAGAACGCCAATTGCATCTTCAATTTAGCAAGTTCTTTATGTAAGCTTTTAAGCTTGACACTAAAAAAAAAGGAATTTTATGATTGAATGTAAAGTGAAAATAATTAAAAATAAATAATCGTGGACATAACAATATAACAATTTAATAAATAAAAGCAAATTAATTGAAAATTCAATAAAAGTTTAACTTATTGCGTCTCGGTATCAATAAAAGCCTAAACGAATTTACTGCTTTTAATGAATATTGACACTTTACAAGTCAGGGAAAAAATCTAATTTTATTCACTAAAAAGTTCAAGTAATTCCAACTTTAATAAAATAACACTTCGACGAATTCATTCCCGATTTCTGGATTAAAATCAAAATTAAATTAAATCAGCTTCACGCTGTATCCCGCACACAGCAGGGTAGGCAGAGGGAACCTAGTGTTAAGTCACTCTGTTCCCCATTTTCTGCCGAATTCTAGATACATTGCGTGTTAGGTGGCAAAACTCAACGCCGCGCTTTGCCTCGACACCAGAACGAAGGAATGGAAATATAAATGTAGATAAATATTTCACTTCCTCGAATGGGGATCGAACCCACAACCGTTGCGTTACAGTCACACCCTTGTTCCGCTGCGCCATGACGGCCTCAAGTATAACAGTATGTTATATAATATATATAATAAATATTTCAAGGAAAATAACGCATGAAAAGCCTTAAGACAGACGCGGTTCGCAATGAAGCGGCACCTACATCAAGTCTAGTTAAATACAGGTAAATACCTCTAATCTCGGTGTTAACGTTTGGCCTGACAGTATGGGTTTAAGGCAGCTTGTATCGCGCTCTACACACATTTAACATACCTACTCGTAAATTGATATTTTTTCATACATGTAAAAGGAGTAGTAGGAAATAGAAATTGATTATTCAGTCTAAAAGGAAACTTCCGGGAATCAAATTTCCTGTATGAATTTTTTTTTATATTTTTTGGTGCAGGGGCTTCGATTTCCAACTCGAAATAATGAAATATCTAATATTTTCATTTTCTTGCTCTAGTAATGAGTAGCTCTAGTAATGTCTCAATGGGAAAGGAGGTTGAGAGGAACCTATCCTGGGTTCCCTTTGCCTACTCTGCTATGTGCGGGATGCAGCGTTAAGCTAAAATTTATATCACAGTATATTAATTTGATATTTAATACATTTTCAGCATGACAAAACCAAATCCATCGCAAAAAGACAAACGACCAAGCAAATGTCTACCAGAGTGTTATTCATTAAAAGTGTAAAAAGACTGAGCGACATTAAAAAGCTTTCACGCCGAACATACCATCCAATATTTATCCAACTAATGGGTACCCTAATAAGCCATACATACATACGTAGGTATACGAAAGTAGTATATTTTAAAAAGTAATATTTTTTTATTTTTAAAATACAGTAACTTTTAGTATATAAATATAAATTTTGAGTTTGAGCTTTTAGTTGATTTTAATCCAAATAACAAAAAGCTTTTATGTAGGTATATTATAAATTTACAATTTTTATAATTTAAGCTGTATGTAAAATGTAACTGCATAACTAACAACTCTAAACACAGTGTAGATACATGTATTGTGTTCCTAGGTAATGTTTCAAAATTATCTATAACATCACCTAGGAACACGTATTGTGTTTCTAGTTATAAAGTTTTCGTTAATAAAAAGAGTAATATATAAATTATTATTTATTTAATTAAAAAACCAATAATATTTGTATGTAAAATAAAAAATAACAGAAAAACGTATGTAAAATAACATACGAATACCTTGTCCCATAAATGATTTAGTAACAAATATGTTTCTATTCTTTATGTTTTATAGCAATACTGCTAAATAACAGTTTAATAAACATAAGCTTGAAATATATAAAATTAAATTACTATTAAAAGTTAATTTTTCATCCAGCTTAATAACATAAAGAATTCCGCAGTCAAAGACTTAAACGAGGTAATCTAATTTTATTTATTATATTTAATAAAACCTTTAAAGAGGCCAGAGTGGTGACTCAGGGGTACAAGCGTGTGAATGTTAGCTCGTCACGTTGTGGGTTCGATTCCTACTCGACTAAATGAAATATTTGATATATTCATTTCTTCATTCTGGTGAAATACATTGCCTCCAGAATTCGGTGGAGAATAATGGAACAGAAGTGTCTTAATTGGAACAGAGTGTCTTAACACTAGGTTCCCAGGATCCCTTTGCCTACTTTGCTACATTGCGGGATACAGCACGAAGCTACAAATAATAAAACCTTTTTTGCTACATCAGATTTTTTTAAATGTCAAACAAATGTCATTAGTTTTACGTCGCTCGTATAAAAGAGCCAATTCATTGTTTTTACGATTGCACGATACGGCCGTCATAAGTGCAATAAACAAAAGAAAAGTTTATATAACGCTTTAAAAATAGTCCGTAACAGCCTTAACAGTTAATATATAGTTTATTGGAGCAGTTTGAAAAATTTTTATAAAATGTGTCTATTTTCATGATAAAGTTTAAATGTGACCTAATTCTACTGTTACGACTTCAGTCCGTTTTGATTTGTTGGGCCAAACTATGTATGCTTTAGTGTTTTTTTTTATTTGGAAACGTCCCAAGGCGTGTCAATTTTAAAATATTGCCAAAAAGGAAAGAATAATCACACTAATATTACGACTAACCTAACCTAACTTTGATTGATGTTTAAGCGCGAGTTCTGCCATTCAAGACGAAACTTCTCGAATTCGGGTGAATATTAAAATATCATGTTTTAACACTACGTTTTCAATCTAGATAAATTATAACAAAGTCAATAAACAACCTCATCTATATATATAAAATCGAAAAGTCACTCACTCACTCATCACGAAATCTCAGAAACTACATGTGCTAGGAATCTCAAATTTTGCATAGGAGTTACTTATAGGACGTAGGTGCTCGCTAAGACGGGAATATGCAATATTCGACTTTTAAGGGGTTGTTTTTGGGGTCGAAAGTTTGTATGAAACTTCTTTTTTCGTTGTCTCAAATTTTGCAAAGACGTCACTAGGACGTAGTCACGGAGACAGAAATTAATAATAACATAGTTCACGCGTGAAACCGCGAGCGGTCCGCTAGTTGTTATATATAAGCAAAACGTATATAAATGACATAATTGAAAACCTAATCATAGAATCATTATGAGAAAGACTGTAGAAGCATTTTCTCCGTTTCTAAGTCGTTGGGTGAACGAGGTATGTAGGTTACGACGCTGATTAGAAGCCGGCGTTAGTATTACACAGAAACAATTTCGAACGAACTGGTACCTGTATCTACATGTGAATGTATTGTGTTTTCATTTTCTTTTGTTTACAGTTTTATACGAAATTTCTTTGAAAATTTTTATTTTCATTTTTAAATAATGAACATAAGGTAAAATTAAATGAAAAGTTTAAGAAACTAAAATATGCTTTTTTCCAACATAGCATATATAATATGTTCTTTTATAATTTGTGTTACATCTAATTAGTATCTACTGTAGTGCTTTATATAAACTAATGATAAATTCATAGCGATTTCTTATATTTTCATTAATGTAAGTATATTTTATTTGGATAAACGCCAATGCTGGATTAGTGTTAGCTTTACTTGATTTGAAATAATAGACAATTTTAGAACTTATAATAATATAAATATTGTCATTTTTGTAATATAAATATTGTCATTTTTGTTTATAAATATTGTCAATATTGTCATTTTTGTCATTATCATACAAAAATGAAAATTGACTGCAAGAAAAAATATATGAACCACTGAAAAAATGTTGACCTAAAAAATATACCTATACCTTCATAGAAAAGGTCTCGATAAATAAACTATATGTTATTTATTAGAAATTCTTAGAAATTTCTCATAAAATAAAAATATCATTGGAAACAAAACTATCACATTACAATGACATATTACTAAGAAAACGTTTCATTGCAAGGATAAGGACAACAGAAAAATTTCACGATATATTAAATGATTGTTAGAAAGATATATATTAAATATTAGAGTGGACGGGACTTACGACTAAAACTCAAGCTTTAAACTGATCTAAAAACACAAAGGAGCTGTTATCATTGAAACATAACTCATTCATAACAACTAACATATTTCACTCAATATATTACATTGTAAATATAAGTATAAAAGAGGAATTTAATTTAATAAGAAATTTTATTAAGAAAACATAAAATCAGAAAATATTAACATGAAGGTAAACGAATATATTCGCCTGTAAAAATTGTCTTAAATATAACTCATCCGGCCGCTTGTTCTAAATAAGAAACATGTTTCACTACAAAATTATTTTCAAGAACAAAATGTTCACAAAAATGTCCAGTGGAGAAGCAAAAGTTTCTTTTCATCAGTTCACGTTGTCGCGTCAATAGAGTGCCTACATGTGATGAAAAGCTTGACCTATAAGTTCATATAAAACTTAGGTAATATAAAGGACTTTTACACAAAAGCTACATATACTCCATCATTAAGGAGAAAAGATGGGGAAAGTATAGACTAAGAAAAATAAACTTAACCAGTTTTATCTTCATACATATAAAACCTACCTATTTAATTATCACTGGCAGTAAATAACGTCCTATTTTTCTAGCTCTGAAAGAAAGTATTCAGATTAGATAAATAGATTCTCTTATTAGTCCACCAGTAATTATATTTAGTTCTATGAAAACAGCCCTCACGTAGTAACTCTGTTAATAATAATAATATAGTATGTCAGTAGGTATGTAAGTTAAAATCATTATACGAAAAAATCTGTGTCTAAGTAAATAAAAAAGAGTGCAGAAGGCCTCTAGGAAAATAGTGTTAAGATACTACGCTCTCTACTTTCCACCGAATTCCGGAGACACCGCGTATCGAATGGCGGAGTTTGAATATACTGAATATTGCAATATTACATATTTCATTTCCTCAAATGAGAATCGAACTCACAACTTGTGGTGCTTACATTCGAAAGCCTTCAAAATTTTCCATATAAATTTAATTTAATCCTACATTAAAGTTAAACCGAGCAATCAAATATCAATAGACGTTGAAAAGTAGCAAAGTTCAAAAGTTTCAAATACAAATCGGCAACAATCGGGTGGGAACTCGACGGAAGTTTCTGCGTTGTTAAAAACTTCACAGATTCTTTTGTAGCAAACTATGACGAGCGAACACAAATAGTGTAAGTTGGCGGTCTTTAAAAGTTGACTGTAAACTGGTACGGAATTTTTAAACAATTTTCAATAAAATATCTAAAATTTATTGTATATTCAATAAATCGAAGTTAAGAAATGTTTTTAACATTAAATCTATACTAATGTTATAAATCTTAAAGAGTTTGTTTGGTTCTACCCGCTTATCTCAAAAACTGTTGGTTGGAATTAATAAATAAATTTTAAATGAAATAGTCCAGTTTCTAGTAAGTCTAGGTGGTATTAAATCACATTAATCGATTTGAAGTAATCTACACGACCTGTAAAATTACCTCAGGACCATAGAATGTCATATATCATACAACTCTTAATTATTTCCTTTAGACAAGGAGAACGAAGTCGCGGGTAAGAGCTAAATCAAAACATAAAGTAAACATGTAAATTACTAGGTTACCAGCTATAAATTTATTCATTAGATCTTAGATGAGAACTCTACTAATCTATAACCAAATGTACCAGAACAATAATGCATATATGTATGTATAGCTTTGAGTCACTTTGAATATAATAAAAATCCAGTTTCACTATTTTTCCCGTAAAAGAAGGTACTTAGATACCAAGGTAACCACGGTTCTCCACACAATTAAATTAACATGATTAAATATAAACATTCCCTCAAATGTTGATCGAACTGAAAACCCACGCGTTTGCAATCAGCGACTGCTCCACTGCGCCACAACGACCTCACATAGTACAAACAAATAAAAAAAAATTGCGTTCTTATATAAAAAAAAAAAAAAACAATTTAACAAGAAAATAACCACAACAAAAATTACCTTCAGCCGAAATTTACAAGTTTTAAAAAGTAACCGACGACTATAAAAGGCGGTATGAGATATTACACCGTGCGTACACCAGACAGGCACGGCAGACAGCACGGCAGGTTGTATTCAATAACGTCCTGTCTGTTCGTACTCTTTGTGTGGAATAAAAGGCTAGTTTAATCTTTCTCGTCTTTTCTGATGTCGAGAAGCCACAGAGCTGTTGAGTTGCTGGCAAAAAAATTGGACAGGATTTTCAATCACTTTGGAAAATTTACATAGTAAACCTAATATAAATATAGTGTTACTTTATTTAAATTCGTTTTATTTGCTTTTAGTATTTATGATAAACTTATTAATTTATTATTTCATTATGATATATTCAATATAAATTAAATTAATATTTTCACTTCTTCCCTCTAGTGTCGAGGCTAAGCGCGGCGTTATGTTCCGCCACTCAACACGCAATGCCTCCAGAATTCTGATAAACAAAAACAATCATTCCCCTAACCGAGAATAGAACCCATAACAAAATAAAATTCACATATAACAACTCATCAAAGCTGTTATTGCAACACGAGAGAGAGATCAGAGATATGAAGTCATATTGCATTCCGCGAAGCAGACATATTCCGAAGCAATAACGTTTGTCATACATAGTTATTGCTATTTGACTGTATTAGTACCCGCTACACCCCCCCCCCCNCCCA
>HE671147.1:6022-28134 GCA_000313835.2 Heliconius melpomene melpomene | reverse complement strand
TTTTTTTAGGTTCACTTAACACCCCCTTAGAAAATCTGACGCGCTCGATAATATTTTTTTTTTTGCCATTTTTAACTCTTACGTACGACCACCTCCACCACGGAAACTGTCAGATTAACATATTTTCATGCTTAAGAAGACGTAGGCAATTGATGATATCAATATCTGACGCGCTCGAGTATGTCCATGGAACAGTTTTTTTTTACATTTTTGAAAATCTATAACCCCTCAACCCACCGGTGAAACGAAATTTTTTATATGACATTTTTTTCTTGTTATCATCTAAGCTTCGCAACCCAATAGGTCTCCATGACGCTCGAGTGACTCCACAGTTTGCTGCTTCGCCTCCCTAACTATTATATCAAATATTTCTACATCACAAGTTTCTCAATTTAAACTGTAATACAAATTTAGCAGTGTTTACAAACCGTCTTGTGGTCTTGTGTTCACGAAACTCCAGACTTGAAACAGATTAGTTTTGAGACAAAAGCTGTTCTGTAACTTGAATATACTAAGACGCGTTAATGGTGACTGTGTTACTCAAAATTCAAGTAATATTCGACATAGAAGTACATGTCTTCTATGCGGAGAAAGTTCGTATTTACAATGTTTTCAGGCACTTTGAGCGAATGGCAAGTAGGTTTAAGAATGTTATATGAAGTATTGTATGTCTGTTTATAATTAGCTACCCGCTCGCGGCTTCGCCCGCTCGTACTATATAATTAATAATTTACTAATTTGCATTACTTTCATTTTTTATTAATAATATAAATCAATCACGAATCACGGCGGACCACAAAGCCCTCTGCCTCGACATCATCGAGATATTTCATTTCCTCGAGTGTCGCGTTTACATTCACACACTTTAGCTCCTGCGCCACGACTGACCTCAATAATAATATAAACCGATTAATAAATTAAATATCAACCGATTGAAATAAAACAAACTCTAAATGGAAGCCTGCCAAAATACAATAGTGAAAATTGCAAATAAATCAGTTGAGCTTCGCGCGAGCGTTTCTCAGATTAACGTGAATAAACGTACAGACAAAAATACATAAATTTCTGGTTCTCCTACGCTGTCCAATGCCACCGACAACAACATATTAATTTTAAGAGAAATTCGATAACTTAGATCTCTTACAATCCACTTGCCATATAAGAACTATAGAAAATAACAACGTACTACAAATTCAGAATGGAATACATATCTGTTTGTCATAAAGCTATACATAAATAAATATATAATCGAGGCTACGATATGATTCACTCGAGAATACATTTGACAATGCGGCTGTATAAGAGCTATTCTATTCTATCACCTACACGAAATTTCCAACACGAACAAACTTAACAGAGCTTAATAAATACGTGAGTAATGGATCTTGTCACGAAATAATAAGCTCCTGAAGGAAAATTACTAACTAACTGTGGGACTTGATTATGTAAGAAAATCTTTTTTTTTGTATTTAAAATTAAATAAAATTAAACCTGTTTCACGCTGGTTCCCGCACACCCAGCAGGGTAGCAACAGGGAACCTTTTGTTAAGAATCCCCATTCCCCACTTTCCGCCGAATTCTGAAGGCATTGCGTCTTGAGTTCTTTGTATTTTTTTCCTTATAAAAGATAAAAGTAAAATGTTCATATGTACACATTCGCAATCGTTTAATATGCGATATGATATTTCGATTGCGATAGTATCATTTCAATTTTCGCATATTCTCTGTATTACGTTAGGTTAGACAATAATTGAATCATTTACATAAATAAAAAAGCGTCTCATGTAATAAAAAAAGCTTTTTTATTACATGAGAACACTATGTAAGAGAGTCTTAACACTAAATTCTGTCTCTTTAACTCACTAAATAAGAGTATAGAGGGAATAAGGGAATAAGAGTATAATATAAAAAAAAGTCTTTATAAAAATTTTGCAGCTTAGGATATATTTCCCTCCTTACCCAGCAGAATTGGGACTGTACACCCATTAACTGAGTTCCAAAGGCCTCATACGCATGACCCTAATCGACCGAGCCCGAGACGCACTTGACCGTTTTAAAATGTAAACAACTGCTGAACTTTTAAGGATTTAGTACCAGATTCGTGCGGTTCGGGGTAAATTTTGGTGACAAATTACTTTGAGGGTTGGGAGAGGGCATTTTTTACATTTTTTTTACATGTAATCTTATTTAAAGATTTTATTTTAGATAAAATTGGATTGTTTTCATTTTTCAATGTTCAATTTAATTTTTTTCTATAAAGCACGGTAAGCAGAGGGAACTTAGTGTTAAGATATTCTGTACCCCACTGCAGTCAAAATTTTGAGATATAGTGTATTAATTGGTGTATTTTAACGCAGCGCTTCGTATACCAAAGCGGGAAAATGAAAATAAATTAAATATATTTTTCCCTGCATTAAATATATTGTGCCCTGACGGCCACTCTATTAGATTAAGATTAAATCAAGTCGTCTTATGGCGTTGAATTCCGACTTGTCCGACTTGAAACCGCAACGAAAAAATGAAAGTATTAAATATTTCATTTCCTCGAGACAACCTAGAACCTACAACCTGTCGCGTTTACAGTAAAGCTTGAGCCACTGCGCCATGACTGGCCCTAACGTTAACTTTCTAATTAAAAGAAAACATATATAAACACATATAATATAATGAAATAAAATTTGTTATAATAACAGAATAAACGTTTCAACTTAACCAACGGTACAATACACCACACGTGCCAGTTTGTTCTGCGCATCCTCCAGGAGTTACAGTTGAAATTGTACATAATTACAGCGAGCACGAGACAAAGCTCGGGAGGGTCATATTTTAGATTTGCGCCCCCCCCGAGGCGTAATTAGGGGGGAATTTACTATCTACACGTATCTTTTGCTTGTTATATGTATTCAAAATTATGACTTTTTCATTTGTTTTAGTGGAAAAAAATCCAATTACTTAAGTGTATTGTGTGATTATTATATGAGCTTAAAATATTTAGACATTACGTAGTAGGTACATTTTGACCTACATTTGTCCGGAGTGTAATAGAGTAGGCAGAGGAAACGTATTATGACACACCGTCTTCCACTTTCAACGCCGCACTTTGCCTCGATGTGCACCAGCCCCCACGATTGCCTCCTATTTATGTCTATTTATTATATTTATTTTTAAATTCCAAGGCTATGATTTAAAAGTGTGATTTTGTAATAAACTGTTAATATTATGTGTTAGAAGTTGGTACTCTAGAATAGAAAGAATTGTACCGGAAAACCATTACCACTTTACTTACATATAAAAAAAATCACGACTCAGACAACGTCGAGTATTCATGCTGAAATTAACACAAACACACTGTGCCCTTTATCATTAGAAACAGAATATAAAAAAAAAACATGAAAAATAAAAAAAAATATTATTCTAATACAACAATAAATGACGGTAGAAATATTTTAATATAAACATAAAACAAAGCAACAAGTAGTTACGAACGACATTAGCGAAGGTAATAATCTATTATGATGCACCTGTACCGCATCAGGTTCTAACCGCCCTCACGCTGCGTTGAGTTCAGCAGAGATTGCCTCTCGCGCTTGGAAGAATGCAGCCTTCATTATTTCGTTGTGAACGTACCGACGGCCATCAAACGGCTACTGAATGGTTTAGAATACAATGGGGTTCTGTAATACAGGTTTTCAGTAATGGATACAAAAGCAGTGTAATAAATGTGTATTTATAGTTTTAAATGTCGTTCAGGTTCATAGTGTATCCCACATATAGCAGGCAGATAGAGAGTATAAAAGGCAGAAGGAACCTAGTTAAACACTGGTTTTCCCACGCACCGCTCAATTTTGGGCTTCGATAGCAGAGCGAGGAAAGGAAAATTATTAATTTTAGCGAGTGGAAATCAACCGTCACGTGTACCTTCAGACTCAATCGATCGATCAAATTTTATACTTATAATAAAGACATTTTCTGGTCCAGTTTAATTGATTGTGACGTGAGTTCTGCTACTCTTCAAGCAATTTCAAATATGCGTTAAGTCAAGAATGAAGTGGCATATCAATTAAGCATTAATATTAGAATAACTAAGGTACTACGCAAGAACAACGACGATATTTGTGAGAATCTAATAAATTTGTTAAAATCAAAAAGATCCTCCATTTACAGTAAATTGTAAAAATTTTTTTTGAAATATCGACGTCATATGAGCAACTTATCTAAAAAAAATCTAATGTTTAGGAGTTCATAAATAACTAGTAGTCATAATATTACATTGTATCCTACTACACTACTTATTTACGAAAGGAAAACCTTCGTCATCCTTGTAAGCAAGTTCCGACCGACGGACGTCCGATGTCTTTACATCCCGCGAACCGCTTACTTTATTTGGAGTGTACAGAATAGTATATATTAATATTTTGATTCTAGCTCTAAAAAGTTATAATAATATAGATTTAATTCTACAAATACTTGTAGTTTACTTTTGAAACGTCAGTTCGAAGAGAAATTTTGACACGATTTCTGAGGGCACTCCGTGTCTTTTCAAGACCTCTTAAGTTTTGCTTTTAGCAGAAAAGGCTTTGAACATAACAGTCTCATATATGATGAGACAGACGGCTTAGTGTATCAGTGATGTCGTAATTCCACATGTATTACAATATTCAAGCCTCCAAGGTTACTTGGTAACAGAGTCAGAATTTTCTGTATATATAATAAAAAATGTGAAGTGAAATTTTCCCTCGCATTTCTTTTGGTTTCAAATCCAGCACGTCGTTGTGACTACATTTAAAGCAAAGATAAATTACTATTTTATCTCGAGGCAACTTATTCGTTATCTAACAGAGAAAAATAAGGTCACCCGTGGACATTCTGTGCTAAACAAAGCGATATTCCGACGTGGTGATAGATGAAGCAAGTTTTGATAAAATATTTACGGAGATCCTAAGCAAAATGACGATAATAACATTATCATAGCAATTGCAGTATAAATAAAAATATATACAATATTGAAATATTAAACATTAAAAAAAATATATAATTAAAACAATATCAATCAATCTACAAAAATTAATATACACTAAGCGGGACTGATAAAATAGATTGCGGAAAGAAGCGATGTTAAAAAACGATAAATTTTAGAATGTTCTTGAATAAAATGAAATCGTTTCCTCCGTTTAAGCAGTAACAATGAGTTTCCGCAAAACAGCGCAACAGACGGACAATTTACCAACATTTCCCCGAGGTGGAATATACAATTGGCTGGAGAATGCCGTAGTAAAATCGGTCTAGATTCGTTCCAAATTGTGCCATCGAGTCTTGTGTGAGATCGACCTCTCAGTCACGTTTCTACAATTTCTAGGCGACATTCAGTTCCTCTGCTTCAGACAATAACGTTCCTCATCATTCGGACTATGATTATATTCGAAGCTATAGTTGCCGTAATCAGATGGCAAATTTATGTTTCTAGTTATTATTATGGCTCAATAAATGTCTTATAGAATTTGTGATCATATAGCTAAATGGAATAGTTAAGTTAGTTCTAAGAAATTGTTACTTCTATTTGAATACAAAATAATGGTATATTAAGTTTGCTAATAACCTATATACTTATATTTATTTAAATAAATTTCAGACTATAAAACAATAAAACATATACAAAAAAACCGAAATAAAACAATAAGCTGATATCAGTAGCGATTGACTTTGGAAGATTAACAGTTCCCTTATGCATTGTACTTATGGTGCCCCAATTCCACCAAAACGGTAATCCTATAACGCAAATGTCCGCAAATGAATTAGAGGATCAAACGACGGAAATGTAGCTGGAAACGGACACAAAAAGAAATTTCGATACAATTTCCTTTTCTTCCTAAGTTAATGGCTCAAGATATCATCTCATCTACGTAAGAATAAGAAATGTTTTGATAAATTTTAAGTTATTAGACTAGTACCTACTATATCTAAAGCGTTTAGTATGAAAGTAATACCAAATATTGTTACCAAATATTGTTGTTTCATTAGTTTTCTATGCAAAATAATTTTCATGAACAGGTTTCGAGGTCAGTTTCAAGGACATGCTATATATGATATTTGTATTGGGAAAACTAATTATACGTAGGAGGGTACACAGGCAAAACTTGGTATTGAGAAATTGCGTTCCCTAATTTCCGTCCAATTTTCGAGACAGTGTGTGTTGAGTGGCGGAATAAAACATCTCGTTTTCTCTGTTATCATAGCAAGAAAATAAAAATGAGTCATTCGCCCGAGTGACAATCGAAACTACAAAAAATCCACCAAAATCAATATAATTTAAAAATTTATTCTTCTTCAATTCTTTTAATTATAACCTTAAAGAAAATCAAATCTTAAAGAAAAACCGATTTAATTATACACCATTGATAAATCACATTTAACGTTAACAACTTGGATGAAATGCCTCTAAAAGTCAAAAGGGAAGCGTTACGGGTGCGTCGAGGGAAAATTATGTCTTCAATAAAGGTAACAAGTGCCATTCAGAGTCCTTCTTATTAGACATAGCAGGATTGGCCATTGTCAAAGTTGTAGGCGAGGCAATTTTGTGTTTAAGAAACTTTTGGGACCCAAAACCTATTTCGTTCACAAAAAGTACTGATGATGGTATATTATAAGACGATAATAATAAAGTATTACATATTAGCTTAAAATTAGTCAAAAAAAATTAAAGAATTAAAAGATTTTAATTATCAAAGATTTTGCACGTTTTTCATACTTTATTTTCATAAAAGTGTTATATTTCATGATAAATATTTAAACAAAATTTAACAGAACAAAATATGTCCATTTCTTCACCATTTTAAATAATATTTTTTTCTAAAACTTCAGTAATAGATAACTTAAGCGTAATAAATAACACAGCAATTTGTTTCACTAACTTCACTCTCTATCACAGGAAGTCAGCTATTTCGGTCTCTAAGGGACCATTAATTATTGATACCATCTGTAGCCATATTAATACGATTTATGTTATAAGAAGCTCCCCATTTTGCGGTTGGCTTATCTAGATATATTTTTTGTGTACATCTTATATATATAACTGAGAATAAGGATGAAGAATAATTTATTTTGGAAATGCTAAAATAAGAGACATGTAGAGTTATTATTAAATTGGAAAGCTAGGTAATCTTATTTAAAATATTAATGCGATAAAACTTTACCTTTTAAAAATGTCCAATGGTTGTATCGCCCCCGACTATTAGAAATAATGAAGAATGTATGACACAACATATTCTGAGCGCCCGTGGGAGCTTTAAAATCATTAATATGAAGTAATATATAACATAGCTTTCCTCTATAAATATATGGTACTAGTACTATTTGTAGAATAAAAAAATATTGAATTATTATTGAAATTCCACGATTTACTCAAAACTAATAATAAATCATATGGCTCTTTTTTTATAGGTCAAAAAAGCTCATAAACGAGCATTAGAGCTTTCATATTTCATAAAGGACGGTGTGGGTTAACTGGAAACTTTGTTTGAAGTTTAATTATTTCCCAGAAAATTGGTCGAGGGAAAACTTTAATTAGGTTGTGTACACTAACTAAGGCGTCATAATCCAGTTTGTTGAAAAACCGTGAAAACAAAACTCTCCCTAAAATTCTGTTGTTTACGGTTGATAATTTGCCCTGATAATTATTAGATGCGTGATTAAAAATTAAATCAAATTAATTCGGCTTCACTTTACTATTCTTCACTATCTTCTTTATCACGCATACAGCAGGGTAGGCAGAACAAATTAGGTGTTCAGATATTTTGTTCCCCATCGTTTCCGCCGAATTTCGGAGCATTTCATTTGAGTGGCAGAACTCAACGTCAGGCTTTTTTGCCTTGGTGCCAGAGCGAAGAATGAAACTATAAAGAAACAATAATTCATTACCTCAACTGGGGATCGAACACACAAACGTGGCATTGCAGTCACACCCTTATGCCTCCCGGGAACGACTGCATCTGGATGCATGATCTTTTGATATTGTTTTAATGAATGTTAATACTAGGTTCCCAGGTTTCCTCTGCTTAACCTAATACGGGATATACGGGATACAGGGTGAAGCAAAAAAAAGCTTCGTACTCTTTCTCGCACTTCATTGTAGACAGAGTGAACCTAATATTAAGATACTACAGTCCCTACTTTCCGCTCCATTCAATATTATGCGCATCCTAAACCCAATGAATTACTGACTTTCTAAAAAGATGAAGATTTTTTTAGTTATTTTTTTTTTTAGTTATTAGCGTTACTGGTTGCAAAATTCATATTATAGGATTAATAATAATTTTATTTCCATATTTTTATATCCCACTAAATTCATGGCCCCATTTAAACATATACAAAAGGGACAAAAGGACATCTAATACGAATTAAATAAAGGGTAACCTCACCTCAACCCAACAATGTCTCATTACTTCCAACAGAATGAACCTGAACGATTGTCTCTGCCCTATCACCAAAGAGTACCCTTTGACGCATATAACAATACATCGAGAGACGTCCAACGATATTGGAAGCTATGAAATAAATCGGATATCTTATATAGTGAATGATTTATATACCTATGGAAGACGCCATTATGAGCTCACTCTGCGAAGAAACGAATAAGGGATTGGTTACGTCCAAAATATTCGACGAAAAGGCCTCAATTCCATTTCTTAAGTATATTGAAAGGGATGGCCGACAGAGACCTTTTGAGTATAAATATTTCTTAGATTCTCTTGACAATACGAAAGCTACCTCAAATGGATTAGATAAATGTTTGAAAACATTAATCATTAATGCGCTAGTATTAACAATTTTTACGTAGCGTCTTGTAAGACATATGTCCTGAGTGGATAATAGCATAGACTACTTAAGTAATACTTGAGTAAGTTTATTATGGGAAATGTATGTAAAATAATATAATGGTATACATCTAAGGCTGGACTTCCACTCGAGGAAATTAGATATTTAATATTTTCTTTTTTCGGCTCTAGTGTCAATGCCTTCTGAATTTCAAGCACTTTTTGAAATTCGTGAGTGTCTCAACACTAGGCTCCCTCTGCCCACTTAGTAAGTGTTACATGCGGGATATAGCGTGATACTGAAAAGAAAAATAATACGAGAGCTACAGTGTCAATTTAAAAATAAAATTAGTATTGTAAACTTATTTCATATTCAATAAAAAGAAAAAAAAACATTGTGTAAAGGGAAATGAGTTTTGCATCAAAGGGTACTTATTCAATATCCGCAATCCTATTACTCACGTATATGTTAAGTACTACCTCTATACAAAATTAAAAATATAAGCAAACGTTAAGAATATTAAAGTACTCGTATATTTATTTACATTAAGCTTATTGAAAAATGTCATCCACAGAAATATCGGTAATAATGGTTGGAGCTGTTGTTATTTATAGATACATAAATATGTAGGATTTTCTAATGTTATAAATGTGTAAGTTTATGAGATTGGATGTTTGTTCTACTTTCACGCAAAAACTCCTGAACGGATTTAGATAAAATTTTATAGAAAAATTTATAGCTACGCCGCTGTATTCCGCACATGGCCAGGGGGAAACTAGTGTTAAGACACTCCGTTCTCCACTTTCTGCCGAATCCTAGAGGTATTGCGTATTGAATGGCACAACTTAACGCTTCGTTTTGCCTCGACACCAGAGCGAAGAAATGGAAATATAAACGTAAATAAATATTTCACTTCCTGGAGTGGGGATCGAACCCACAACCGTCGCGTTACAATCACTCCCTTCTGCCGCTGCGCGACGACAGACGCTCATAAAGATAAAGATTCGAGTTACATAACATAATAAACTGTTAATTGCATTGTACTCTCCCCGTTGTTTTGATAGATATCCACTTCCACAGGTTGTCAACTATTTTTTCATTTTATATTACTGGATGTTTGTTTTTTATGCAATAAAGAATATATATAATATAATAAGATGTTAGATCTAAAAGACAGAAATTGCATAAAGACAAAAAAAGAACATGCTAAGACGATAGTAAATAAATAAGCGCAATTAAAATCTACATAAAATCATAATTTACATGCAGTCGCTGAAATTATCCTATTAATATACGGCGAGCTCGTGGTAAGGGCTCAATTGCATTTGCATTTCGACTACAGTACATTACGAGGTAGAATGCACATTCCACAAATAGTATCTGTGAAAACACCACCATTTTCGTTTTTAAAGTGGTAAATTGTGGTCGCGGTTTGTAGCATAGTACAAATTTTAATTTTGTGACATTCTTTTTTTTTACAGTTGAAAATTCAAGTTTGTTTCTGTTTGTGTCTGTATTAGTTATAGCCTACTATAGGCACAAGTGGGGCTTGAATTGGTAGTGAGGAGTGCCCAAAATAGATAGAGTTTATACCAATTCCAAAAAAAAAAATCAAAACGTTCTTTCATTCCCAAGAATATAACTGATAATTAGCCAAAACAAAAGTGGCACAGCTTTTAAAAATAAACTCTACGTTCTACATTAAAAGATAAGCGATATAAAAAAATAAGCAGTTGTTATATTTTGAATGTTAAAGATGGCAACCCATTGTGATTCTAGACATGTAGCGTGCGCCAGACGGAGTATTGTCTATGAGAAAGAGCTTATTATTAAGCCCACGTTCTGGAAGTCTTGGCATAAAAGGGTTCTCGCTCTAATTATCACATTTCTCATTTAATAATATCAAATATTACTCAGCATTTAGAATATAACTTTCAACAGTATCCCGCATACAGCAAGGTAGGCAGAGGGAACCTAGTGTTAAGACATTCCGTTCCCTTCGCAACACTGTATTGATTTTTCAGAGAATTGAACCCATAACCGTCGCGTGTACCCGCTGTACCACTACACCACAATAGCCCCATATATATATTACTTAAAATATTTTCAAGTACAATGTTTTTTACAACGTTATAAAAATAAAACTTAAAAGAAAAAAGAAAACAATCGATCGACCTTAACAATGAATGGCATTTGCATCATACCAGGTCAAAGGCTAAACTTGTATCTGGCCTCTATGAATATTAATAGAATCAGTTCACTTATACCGTTCCTAACTGATAACAATACCTAGAGTGTAGGGATTAGATTAGATTGCTTTTTGTGTGAGAGAAATTGAATGTGAATGTAAAAAAAAGTTACATACATATACCAACTGTATCAGTTTTAAATTAAAAGTAAAATTAAAAATCTCATTCTGTGGTATCTGCAGCCTGTAAAATCTTAATTTTAACGTTCAGGTGTATTTGTATTAAAAGTATCTCAAAAATACAAAAAAAGTGAAAAGACATCACAATTTTATTAATAACATTTTCTCAGTTAATCTTTTTGTTGTAATTTTGTTCTACTGCAATATTCCAAAAATACATATAAAGCTAATTTATTTTTTATTTGTCATCAAACCTTGGAGCTCTTTTTATTTATTTTTTTTGTTTCACGCTGTATCTCGTACAAAGCGCGATAGGTAGAGGAAATCTGGGAAGGTAGTGAAGACACTCTATTCCCATTAGGATATCGTCCCTACTTTGCTGCAAATTTAGGAAGCCTTGTGTGTTGAGTGGCGGAACTCAACAGAAGAAAAAGAAAATATTAAATATTTCGCTTTTTCAAGCGGGAATCGAACCCACAACCTGTTGCATTTCAAGGCCTCCTGAATAAATCCTAGTATACTATAGTTGTTTTGTGTTGGAATTCTGTAAAAAATGAGGACAGCGAACTAGCTGTGTTTCAAGTTACTCGCAATGATAAAAGAAGACATGATAAAAATATAAAGAAACCGCAGAGAAATGGCCACGAGAGACGCATAATCTAACTTTATTACAGAACTTATGTAGAATTTTTATGTAACAGAATAAATTGTCATAACAGTATCGTGTTACATAAATTAAATAAATTAAAAATGTAAATTTTCTAAAATTGAATAAACACAAATAAATAAATTGAACAAGCTTTAATTAATGAATAAAACATGATTTGCCGAAATTGGACAAATGTTATATAATAATATACCGCAATGTTTAATATTTTTAGTTGAAAACTTATAACAAATATACATAGAGACCAGTCGTGGCACGCACAAGAGTGCGAATGTAAGCATGACAGGTTATGGGTTCGATTCACATTCAAGGAAATAAAATATTTAATATTTTGATTTCTTCGCTTTGGTGTTGAGTTCTGCCGCTCAGAGCTCAGCGAAAAGTGAGGAGCGGAGTGTCTTAGCACTAGGCTACCTCTGCCTATTCTGCTGCATAATAGCGCGAAGCTAAACAAAGGAAAAATATTTAAAAAAAAAGAATTAAAAAAAAAAGAAATTTAACATAGGAAAAACATAACGAGAAAGGCATAAAGTAAGAATGTGAACATATGATAAATTCCATTGCAAAGTTTTATTATATTTTATTTTAAAAGAGGCATGGAACATTGCATATAACAACAACAACAGTCGTAAATTCATCAAAATTATTGTGCATATGCTCGCCCTCGCGGCGGATATTGGAAATCGTGAATCTATTGTGGAAATTCAACGAAGAATGAATTTTACAATGTAGTGGTGACTTTTTGGATATAAATGGAAATAAATGATGAACAAATCTGAGATGTCTCCAGTACGTAGACTTTACTGAGACCAAGGCATATGGATTTGACACAACGGTGGTTCTATGATTTTTAAAGAAGCTAATTTTCATTACGTTTTGTATATAAGAAATCAACTTCCCTGAGCACCAGAGAGAGGAAATGAAAAAAAAAATATCTTCAAATGGGAATCGAATCCACAAGAAACAAAAGTCAAGCGCTGCTTATATGTAATACATGTATCAAAGTTTATATAACATAAAAATAATATAGCAAAGAATAGTGTAGATGTGATCCAATTTCCTATCTATAATATGTAATAGAATGCCGCCCGACGCGACGCTCCCTTATAGCCTATAGGTAGGTAGCGAGAGCTGATATAGAAATGTAAATATTATTTATTCGAAAATAAATATCAAAGGAAAAGGAATCGAGGGGCGAGGTCCACATCAGATACATCAAAGCACGTACCGTGTGTGACATTGGTTGTGATGAATTTACCAAACAAGGTAATAATGTATAATAGGATCACGTATATTAAAATATACAGATTTTATATTTATGAAAAGAACATTGAAGTTGTGTTTGAATTCATTGAATTTAATGTCAACAGAGATAGCTGCGGCCATAAATGTACGAAACGTGTCTATAAACGATAGTTGTGGATTCGATTTCGATAAGTGGGAACTAATTATTTTCATTTCCTTGATCTAGAGAAGAAGCTTCACTATATACAGCAGATTGTTTATTAGATAAAATATCGAAAAACTGTAATCTTATTTTGTTCACTTTTTTTTTTCTTTAAATGAAGATTACTGAAAACACATAAAATATCACAGCATTCGTATCATTTAAGCAAAATCTAATAATATCCAGGTTTATAACAAAGACAAAATTCCGCTGATATCATCAGGGACGAAGGCAATTAAGAATTAATTAAGTGACTGCATTACACGAACACATGTTATCCATTACGAAATTTTACAACTCAGTAGGTACTTTTGTATGGGGCCGTTAAAACGGGCACAGCCAAAAACTTAACAGGCTTCATTACGTATATGAAACGTAGCAATAAAAACAGTTGCCGTCGCAAAAAGTTAATGAAAACTTTTTGTCTTTATAATATTACGTGAAGTTTAATTAAATACGAAGGAGATTTCGTTATGTTAAATCTCATTTTAAATGATAAAAATATAGTAGCTATGTTATGTTTTCATAAATTTTTCGTAATTTCTTTAATTTTTAAATGAGTTTTCATTTTTTTTTTTGTAAAAATTTAACATAACATTTAACTATCACTCTACTAAACATGTTATTTAAATATTTTTTATTATAGAACCATATTAAAGAAATTTTTAAATCGCTGAATGGAAACTAAACGCCGCAGCCGCCTGCCTTGTTATCAGAGTAAAAAAAATTAAATTATTAAATATTTATTTCCGCAAGTGGAAATCGAATCTACAACCCGTACAGTCGTACGCTTGTGCCCCTGTGCCACAACGCCCTAATTATAATATAGGGACAAATTCCTCAGAATGTCATATCACGACATATATTCTGTTAGCACATCAAACATATAATATGTTGACCGCAAACGTGTAACTAAGCGTCTTGGCGGTCTCGGCCAACCACTATTTATGTTGATCCACTATATATGTTGTTTGATTAGGATTATATTAAATTGTCGTCTGTGTTTGTCTATGTGTGTACGTGTACTTATTAGCACACACACACAAGTGCTAAATAAACTTTAATTAACTGAAGAAGGTTAATTTAATGGAATTAATGAATAGTATTCACTATTATAAAGTAATTGCAAAATGAAGTTATCCGACAGAGAACCAATGCTATCGACATAGCCCAAAGGATTAGCAGGCTGAAGTGGCAATGGGCTGGTCACATTTGCCGCAGAACCAATGACCATTGGGGTAAGCGCGTTCTAGAGTGGAGACCACGACTCCATTGGAGAGGCCTATGTCCAGCAGTGGACGAGGACAGGCTGATTGATGATGATGATGATGACGAATTGCAAAAAGGCGTTACCACCTCATAATAAACATAATACTGAACAATCGATATTTCATTTATTTAAAATTATAATAGGAACAGAAGAAAAATTTTACGAAGCTATTGTAACCTAATGTAACAATATGTTAGGATAGAGCTGAAAAATAATATTATAAAAATTATTTTCCACACTTTCAAATCTTTTGCGCAGAAATCTTCTAAAGTATTTTTAATAACAAAATGCATTCAGTAAATATGACTCAATGAAAACAGCAGCTGAAATTCCAAATTATATGTAATTTTAAAAGGGAGGTTCTCTGCTCCGGCCCAGTCCGAAAAACAGGGCAAATTGTACAAGTAATTACTTTAGGTAATAATCCGTCAGTAAACCTTTAATCTGGGGAGTGCGGATGTCGACTTCCATTATGCATCAACGAATAATTATCAAGATAAGGAGAATTATAAAACGTCTCTTAAATTTGTTTAGGATTTGGTCAGAATTTTAAGGTTTCTAAATGTATGAATTAAATTAAAAACAAAAATAAGTTCACTGCAATATATTGCAATCATAAAAGTTTGTGATGTTTGTTCCACTTTCACGCAAAAACTACTCCATGGATTTATATATCAACAGTAATATATCTACGTCAATTTAATTTGTATAATTTATCTATAACATAACAATAAGTTTAAGCGGGCGAAGCTGCGTTTGGGCCGTTTGTAGTAAATCTTTTTCATTTTGAACCATGGAGATTAAAATCTAAGCCAAATTATCTATTTTCTTCAATTTCCATATAAAAATAAATAGTATTGCTAACTTGAAAGCCGAATATACTTATAGCAAAATCTTAAACAGCAATCACTTCGTAAAAATCTTATACCAAGTTACTCAATATTAAAGTTTAAGCAACCACATCCACCTCGGGGTCGTTTCATTAGATAAAATAATCAAAAGAAAGGTCCAACTTCGGTTGTGCTTATTGAAATTTGTTTGAGACCACGTCTGTTCTTCATGGCTTGCGAACTGAGATAAACATAATTATGTTGAAATGGCTTAGTAATAACTTTTTAGAGTGCTTCTAATATTTTTTTAATAATAAAATTTATTTCAATTATGCTTTATTATAATATTAAGTTTATTTATATTTACGTATCTTCATCTATGCAGCTATGCTTATGCCGGTTAAACATATAAAGTCCCGGAGAAAGGTCAATATATACTTTCCCATTGCGCTACGATGGCCATAATATTATAAATGGAGGTATTAAAATAAGAACATTTTTAAAGCTACGCTGTATGCTAGTGTTAATACTCTCCATTCCCCATTTCCCGTTGAACTCTAGAGGCAATGGGTGTTGAGTGGAGAAACTCGACACTAGAGCGAAGAAATGAAAATATAAATTTAAATAAATTTCATTTCCTCGAGAGGGGATCGAACCCACAATCTTTTAAAGACCACGACTGGCCTCTATTATTTATATAAGAACCTTTAATAATAAACTTAAAAGAATAAAACAATTTCGTCTGGGTGCAATTCTACCAATTATTAGAAGCCTGCTCAGAATAAATTATTGTTATGAGTCTGAAACGAGAATATTGAAGACTAATTGCTTGGCTTGTGCCTTTTACTAAATTTAAATTAGCATTCTGAATTTCAAATTAAAACAAGTTCAGCAAAATCAGGCAAATTCTGGAAAATTTGAAAAGAACGAATATTGTGTATAACGAAAGATGTTCCTTAATTCTTCGTCTTTTTTATAGATATTACAATATATCCATAACAGAGGTGAATAAGTGAACAGATGCGTAAAAAGTGCGAATATAATTTTCATCTTATACATCCATTACCTATCTTTGTGTCGCGCAGTCGGGTAAAAACACATAATTAATAGCTGTAAGTATTTTTAAATGATGCATCAGGTCAAACTAAACAAAGCAGGCCAAGGATACTGAAACAACTAAAAAGACTAAAAAGAAGAAGAGTTTTAAAAATACAGTGTGACTTTTTCATAATTCACACGTCTTTTAATTTAGATAGTTTATTCTAAGCCGACTAAATTACAGATATTTTTTTACAAACTTAATATTTTTTTGTCTCATCATTAGTTCAATTATTAGAAAAAAAATATGACTAAAAGATTTACTTTTCACAAAATTTAACACAATATCCACGTGGTAATAGATAGACAACTTGATAATGTCCTGTTAAAACGATATGATTAGGAATTAGGAGAATCTGTAATTATTCATTACTTTTTTAAATAGTTAGTTAATTTTTTAATAGTTAAGTATCAGTTAGGTTTACTCGTGTACTCTTTGGTAAAAAAGTTACAGTAAAAAAAATCATAAATTAGGTGTTTTGCAATAAAACGGGCCCATCGATTATGTCATTTATATTTCTAATTAAGAATTAAAAATATATTTATTCAAGTCAAGTTACTCACGATTGATACATATATACATAGGTAACCACAGTCACTAGAATGCATAAAACAATTGTATCTGATCAAATATCATGTGGAATATAACTTGCGATTGTATGTTGTTTACGTATTACAATAAGAAAATAATTTATATTAGACGTCTGCCACATTACAGTATAATAAATGTAGAGACGAGATCGTTCCACGAGGTGACATGAGCAAATAAAGCATCGAGCCTCCTTCAAACCTGTCAATACTTGTCTCTCTGGGGTAGAGTTACGGCATCCCCCCAAAATGGATCCGATGGTGATACGTCACTTTCATAGCATTATATACACCTTAATAAAATTGAGGGACATCTTTCTCTTTTGATATGAAGCAAAGCTATTGTTAAATTTCGCCATCATTGTATCGAAACGATAGCAAAATATAATACGACATATTTTTAACTGCTTTCGGTACTTGAAATAGGCAAAATAAGATCTAAGAGTTTAAATAAAAAAATATAAATAGCATTCACTAACCAACGTTCCAACAAAAGAAAACAAGGTCTAATAACTATGAAAACTGATAGTTTAGTTTATTTAACTAAAGCTATCAAAATGGCAACGGAATCGACGTATAATACGGCACGTAAATAAAATCAGATGCGGAAAATCGTCCGTTGGTACAACGCACTCGGGAATCCGGCGTGAATCCGAATTGAATGACGTAAACACTTTAATAACGATTATCCTTCCAAATAACATTATGTGTTTATGAAATTCTATGTAGGTATACATAAACAGCTCTTGGTATTGATCATATTAATAGGGATATCGTTTCTATTCTTTATGAAATCTTTATACATCCGCTCTGATAACGAGACAAAACGAGGCGTAGAGTTCGGTCACTCAGCAATGCCTGCAGAATTCGGAAAGTGGGGGTAGTCTCTCTGTTGGAAGTGACGAAGTCATGAAATGTCTATCAGTAAAGTTATACAGTTTGTGTTCATTAGAATCGTCTTAGCATATCCTCATCGTATCAGAGAAGAAGAGCTCATGATAATTTAACTGGAAAATAACTGACCGAACAACGACTAGTTATTCAAATATTTTACACAGTTCAACTTTTCGAAAACTGTCTCAACTTTAACGACATAACTTTTAAGCCAACCAGTGTTGCTGTCACCGGAAACTGTTTCTGTTACTCTTATTTGGCGTTCAAGTCTGAAGTAAATTGTTTTCATCTAGGCCACAAGAAATGCACAGTAATTTAAGTAAAACTGTAAACAGTATTAATTATAGTTAGATTTAAGTTTCATATAAAGGAAAACATATATTTTTAATGAAGATCTGGTAACATAAAGTAGATAGGTAATATAGAAGTAAGTGTAGGTTCGACTTACGAGTACCTTATTTCTCTTATACGCCTAAAAAATATCGTTATGAAAAGAACGTTTCAAGTTGAAGCACATATAGGATAGGTAGAGGGAACCTGGGAGTCTAGCGTACTAATACTTTGTTCCCATTAGGACATTTTCGTTTCCTACTTTCCGCCGAATTCTCAAGGCATTGTGTGTGGAGTACGTTCTATAATTTTATTCGTATTCGTTCTATAATTTTCGAATAAATATAACTAAATGATATTAATTTTTGCGATGTATTACATTCTTTTGAATATTTATTTTTATATGAACTTAGAACCTAATTGTAAATCACTACATTGCAAACAAGGTACTTCATAGAAAACCAACATTACTTGAAGAAATTTCAAATCTTAATATACCTATTACACATATTTCATTCGTTCATCGATAGTCCTTGCCGATATTGAGTTTTCTCCAAAGGAGTAGAATTTTATAATGATGTTTGCGCAGGAAGCAATAAGAGAGCTAACTAGAAGGCATAACAAAGTGGAGTCAAAGTATTTTACTTTGAGAAATGTAAAGTTTATTTGTTAAGACTGTGTTCGATTCTCATTTGAGGAAATGAAATATTTTCACTTCTTCGGTCTGGTGTTGAGGCAACGCGCGGTGTTAAATTCCGCCACTCAACACGCAGTGCCAGTGCCAGTTATATTCGGCGAAAAATGAAACAGGACGGTCTTAACACTCGGTTGCTAACACACTTTCTATACAGCCCTTGTATATTTTTTAATTAAATTTCATTATTAATGAAATACTAATATCTTTCAGCTGGTGATAAAAATAGAAAACTTGCACTGTAAGCAGTAAAACATGATAAAAAAAATATCGAGATAACCATTATTTATTACATCTACATATATTGGATATGGACCCAATACTTACCCGTAACAAAAAGGCAAAATAACACCTACCTACGCTAAGAGGTCGTAAAATCACAATTTTATTACAAATGCAAAAATATATACTCTCCCGGCGTGAAAACAACAATGGCTGACACCTGATTTACGCACTCGTAAAATGTGGGACTATAAGAATATTTTATAGTCCAAAGGGTTTGGACCAGCTGATGTTATATGAAACATTACTTGAAACTTTTACTCAGATTATAATAAGAATATAACAATTGGACAGGTTAAGCATGAAGTTTTATGAATATACTAGTGGACCCGAACGCGGCTACGCCCGCTCGAACTGTACGAATATTTATTTAATATATTTATGACATTATTTTCAGTTTTCAATAGAGAGACGCGTTAAGCAAGCTCATTTTGGGTGATGTTTTCTAACTACAAACTTTGCAAATCGTTGCTTAGCAACGACGGTTGTTATTAACATGGCGGAATAAATTGCATGTCAAATTAATATTTTAATATATTGGTATATATCGAAAATATTACAAATATGAGAAAAAAAAGTATCCTATGTTCATCCCGGGACCCTCAAGTACATAGGATCTCTATATTGTATTATTTTTATTGCGTAAAAGACAGACAGACAGACAGACAGACAGACAGACAGACAGAGTTACTTTCGAATTTATAATATAGGTATGGATTTCTATGCAAGACTAAATGTAAGTTCCAAGTTGAGGGAATAAAGACACTAGTGAAATACACTAGTCGAGAGTTAAATTCCACGAGGATCTTTTTAGCTTTAAGCTGTATGCCGCACATAGCAGGGTAGGCTGAGGGAACTTAAGAAACTAGTGTTGAGACACTCCGTTCCAATTAAGACATACTCTCTAGACCATTACTTATTGTAATAATTATATGAGGCCAGTCATACTCGTAGTATACGCGACGGTTGTGGGTTCCATTCATCAGTAGGGGTAGTATAACTTGAAGCTAAAAAATATATATAAGACTAGCGGCCCGCTCGCGGTATCACCCGCGTGAACTATGTTATTATTAATTTCTGTCTTCATGGCTACGTCCTAGTGACGTCTATGCAAAATTTGAGACTCCTAGCGTTTGTAGTAACGAAGTTTCATACAAATTTTCGACCCCAAAAATAACCCCTTAGAAGTCGAATATTGCAAATTCCCGTCTTAGCGAGCACCTACATCCTATAAGTAACTCTTATGCAAAATTTGAGATTCCCTAACACGTGTAGTTTCTGAGATTTCGTGATGAGTGAGTGACCTTTCGATTTTATATATATAAGATAAAAAACATAAAAATATATACATAGATACTTTATTCGTTAGTATTTACTGTGACGTAAAAAATCGCAAATGTTATAGGCAGGCGTGCTGACTCCCCATTCAGCGATCGTCAATATAAATTAATAGAGCACGTAATTGTACAGTTATAACAAAATACGAAAACGATTTAAATATTGACGTTACGGTAATACCTTTTTTTAAATAACACTTTTTAAGTTTCATATTAAATGTGTGGTTAGTATAATATTTGAGTGTATGAAATATACAAATTTGAATTAACTTCTTTTACTTAACAGTTACTAACAACTGAAATATCACACGAATTAGAGGTATTTTGAAGTTATTTTTCCTGAATACATATTTTTGTTTCACCTTCACGCGGTATCCTGCACATAGCAGGATAGGCAGAGGGAAGAAACCTAATAAATACAAGACACTTCATGCCCATTAACATTTCCGTTCTCCACTTTCTGTTGAATTCTGGAGGCATTAGGTGGAATTCAACGTCGCTGATTAATAATCATGGTTTTTTTTAAAATTTTAGTCGTATTTTAGTCCATTAAAAATTATTATTAAAGTTGAAAACGAATACAATATAATAAAATAGGAACTCGAGTACGAACAACACATCTCTTTATGTCTTTCTGTCACGGCGTTAGAGTCAGGATAAAGAGTTCAACGTAGCGTATCCCCATTCGCTGGTTTACACATGTTTTGGCAATGCCTGTTGTCTGAATGTCGAAAATAAGTGTAGATATAAAGCTATATATATTTTAATATCGAAAATACTCCAAAAATATCAGCTTCCCTACTGTATTCCGCACTTAGCAGGGTAGGAAGAGGAAATCTAGTGTTAAAACACTCCGTTTTCTACTGTTTATAAAATGTTAATTAGTATAAGAATTAGATTTAATCGCAAGGTTTTCACCGTTATAAGTATACATACAAGGATCTATTATGCTGTTGTCGTTTCTTGTCTTGCTGTTGCCTAGTTAGCGAAAGGGCAAAAACAGTAAGATAAAATAAAAAAATACTATAATTCACATTAAACCATATAAAAATACCTTATTTTGGTAGAAAAAAAAAAACATAATAAAGACAAATTCCATACATTTAATAAAACACCAGCGTACATGACATGTGCGGGCAAAATTGATATCACACACATCAAGTTAGTTACTAATCTCCCTATTCGATAATTAAACTGTCAGACGTTGGCCTACCATTATAATTAAATACGATGGGAGATTAACCTCGTAAGCCTAGAATTATTGCTAATTACAAATTGTAACTATATATTTTTTTAATTTTAGTATGAGGACAGTAGTGACGAAAGGGCACGAGGGTGTGACTCAAGTTTGTGTAAACATGACAGGCTATGGGTTCGAATCCTAGTCGAGAAAATGAAACATTTAATACATTCTATTCTTCGCTCTAGTGTCTAGGCAAAGCGCTTAACCCTATTTCCCGCACAGCAGATTAGACAGAGGGAATTTAATGTTAAAT